>JARYGA010000469.1:0-32049 GCA_030545235.1 Helianthus tuberosus
CTGACCAATAGGATCTGGTAAATCGTAGTTTGTACTAGATAAGTGGCCTGACGGAACTACTGAAAGCAAGAGTCGAACTACGCTAAAGAAGAATCGGACACCTACAATTACGCGCAATGGTTAAGGAAACCAGAACTTTCAACCAGGGGCGGAGGTATAGTGACATTAGGGGTAGCACGGGCTACGGCTCAACCCGTCTTCGTATTGTACTTTTTTATATTTTTTTTTCGGTTTTATACAAAGGATACTTTTGAACAAATACGAGGATATCCCTGGAAAAAAATAGGATACTTGAATTTATTAAAATCCCAATTTTTTATTGGCCCAAACGTTTTATAACCCTAACTTGTATAATTAATAAGCCCAAATGATAAAGTTAGTCCAAATTAAGAATAATTTAATCGAAAGGAGCCCAACTTAGCCCAAGCCCAAAGTCCAAAACAATAAAATACCCAAGTTTAGATTAAGGTGGCAATTAGATTTTGGAAACGGATGGTGGCTGGACTGCTGGAGACGAGTTGCACATTGTCGATATCGCCCCTGCTACAGACTGCACGTCTGATCGTTGTTGACCGACATTGACCTGCGTTTGACCTTGGTGATTTGTGAGTGTTTCTTGTCCTTTGATTTCTTATGTTGTTATTGATTATGTAGAATTGTAGTTTGCACGTTTGTTAGGGTTTAAGTGTTTAAATAAGTTAAAATGTACAAAAACTTATACTTTTCTAGTTTTCTTGTTAAAACGAAGAAGACAAATCTATTCGGTACTTGTTTTACTTTATTTATTATCGTGTTTTTTTTTTATTATTGTATGATTTCACGGTAATTTTTTTTTGGATACCTCTGAATTACTGAACTAGCTTCGCCACTACTTTCAACTAAGGTATACTCTATTAATGATAATTTAAGGAGATCATAACATTAAAGAGGTGATGTTGAATATTACGACCCTCACTATTATTCTAGTAACTTGTTTTGAAACAAGTTGAGATGAACCTATAAACAAGTTAATGAAACTATAACTATCTCAAAACTTTATGCGGATATAAACGAGTCAAGTTGACCCCGGCTAAACTTGAAAAACTTTATGCGGATATAAACGAGTCAAGTTGACCCCAGCTAAACTTGAAATCAGTTCATTTGTCGAGAAAATTCAAACTAAAACTCGTGTTTAATGTTGCAAGAAAGATCCGAGATCAGGATTGACTCGTTTATCATTTCCACCTACCAATGTAGCTTCATCTTTAATCAATGCACATAACTAGATTAATGATGGACATAGGTGAGACTTAGGGGCTCTTAGGGGCTTTTTGTTTAGCTCTTAATGAGGTTCTTAATTGTTCAGTACTGGTTCAACACTTAATGGTTCAGACTGTTTGTTTCGCGAGCAGATGTCTAAATGGTTCAGACATTTGCCTCTGAATGGTTAAGCATTATACCGAGTCTGAATAATGAAGACCTCTAATCTGAATTGTTCAGACATTTGCCTCTTAACGGTTAAGCACTATATTGGCTGTTAACGGTTCAAACCTCTTACTAGTTCAGCACTTAATGATTCAGACCTGCTGGTTCAGCACTTAACCATTTAGAAGTTGTCAAACAACCCCTTAGGCTTGTGGAAACCTAAAAACAGTAACCCCGACGGAACATTTTTAATCGAAGAAGATGCGCATGGTTCAAACCATCTTGCAACAATACACCTATAACTCATGTTGTTGACAACAAATCCAATGCACCTATTTTATTCTCATGAGCATAATGAAGAACTACATTTACACAACAGGCGAAGGAAAGGATATACATCAGGAGAGGAGAGATCACCCAATGGAAGAACCCGAAGCCACATTGGCTTTGACTCTCCAAGGTCAAACAATCTTTGTTGGGATCAGTTGATTGGATGGTACTGATCTGATACTCGTCTTGGAGGCAGCTTTCGCAGGATGAAAAGCACAAGAGCAGACGGCAGAATCTCCACTATCTACACGCACGGGTCAAATGAACGGGTCAGGAATGTTGGGTAATGGGTCAAAACAAGGTCGGATCAAACCATGGTCACTTTTTCATACAATTGAGCTGGTTTGACCTGAGAACACCTATTTGGCCATTTCTTTACTACTAACAAATAACTAATGCATCAAATAGGAAAGTATATCGATTTTATAGGCGACTGACTAACAACCAATCATACCCGGACTTAAGCTAAACATTTTTATTCGACCACTTAATATTTAAAATAAAACAAATCAACCACTCATAAGTAAACGCGTCAAAACTGTAGACCTTGCGATTTTAGAGCCAGAAGTGTCGGATAAACTTACCATGTAGTAGGCAAAATCAAGGATCGGATGGTTCAAGACATGGATATCAGCATTCTTGTCAAAAGCAGCTATTGCAACCTATCGTAAAAACCAACCCATTATGGCATGCAAATAAGTAACAGAATCCTTGTATTAATTTAAACTCACCATCACACATCTTATTAAAAAACAAGTGCAGCAAATCCCCGTCACGAATCCCACCTGTCAAAAAGCCGCATCGTGAGGTTCAAAATCCAAATCTATTATATTTTCAAGATATGCAATAGAACGATGAGGAAATCGGGTAACTAGAAACTGAACCTCTTGCAGCTTCTTTTGACGGCCGCTAGAGTCAATGGGAAAGCGCTTAAGCATGACAAACAACCTATGACAAGACACAAACATCATAAACACCCTATATAAAGAAAGAATCCAACATCAATGAAACATAGATCATATGTTGTTCTTTTGTCGTAATTTACGATTACCTCCCACCATATACAACGAACCCTACAGCAGCACCAAGCGAGATAACTGCACGACACAAATGCGCACATAAAAAACCTGATGTTCTTATACACTGGTTTTGAAATTTGATTCGAGTATTCTTACCTGAAAAGAAGAGTTCTGCAAGTTCCACAGCAGCAGCGGTATTGCTGAATCTCATGTATATCCATATGCAAACCTATAATCAATATGCAAATTCACAAACAATTGCAACGTAGCTAAAGAATCGGTTTAGGTCGGGAAGGAGGGAGTGAAACATAAAGAATCGGTTTTCAAAAACTTGGGAAATTTTGCAGCACCTGAAGGAAGTATACGACTCCGTTTATAATGAAGTATGCAGGTCTGAGTTTGTCGGTTGGAAGACTTCTCGCCTGAATTTGGAAAATAGGATTGCGTGAGACCAACAATAAGAGATATATACTTGCACCATAACTACATATAAACCTGTATCATCGGTAAATAGTTAAATAAAACTATGACAATGACTACCTGATGGTATATCTCTGCCCAGAATAACACAAGTAACGTGTATGTTGAAAAAAACAGAAGACCAGGAAGATCCAACAGTATTATGTCCAGCACCTGGCGGTAAAGATATGTTTTTAGTATAATAATATTCGTAAACTGAATTATTATGTTCAAATGCACATTTAATGTAACAGGAGCTTACTTTTAGTTTTACATGAAAAAAGCTTGAGTACAAACCAAATTGAACAGCCCTCACTGTGAAAACGCGTAAGAGTTTACAGTCGATTGGTGTTTCGCAGATTATTATTCAGAAATGAAAAAGAATAAGTTGCAACCTTACATCCATTGACCACAAAATTCATCAAGTGGAAGACCTTTTGGGTTCTCCAGCCGAGTTCTGGTACTCTCATTTGAATACGAACAAGTTGTACCTGCACATTATTCAGTGATAATTCACTTTTGATGCATAAAGTTGTTGATTGTATGTTTGTAACTTTTAACCACAATGAAGTAAGCATGGACAAACATTAAAAAAAACTACTGTTTTGATCGACTGTTTAAACCGCATTTAGTATTCTTAGCTTTTTGTTTGTAGAAAAGTTAATAATAAATATAATTACAAATTATCAAGTTGCTAATGACATCGGATTCTAATACCTTTCTATTTAAACACAACGGACAAATTTCTAAGACTGTAAATACATTACAACCTAATTCTAGGCTATGTAAATCGGAGTTTATGATCAAATGCGGGACACACGGTCCCGTTTGGTTTACAGCAGTCAGGAATCATTGTGTATCATACCTAAATCTGATGTTTGCTTTGTTATTTTGAGCAACAAATATTGTGTATGAAGCATCTTAAGTAAGCTCATCATTAGGCAACAAATATTGGTCTTGGGCTGGGGCCCAAACACATGGGTCTGCTCGGCCCGTTGAGCTAAAGCATCATTTTTAGGTTCTAGTATCCGGTCCTGGGCAACACTCGGGTATGCCCAATCACTAGTCCCTTCTAAAAACGCCCAACTTTTTTTTCTTAGTTACCTTTTCTTTTTAAATTTCTACCAAGACACCTCAGCCGAATTAACACCGCTACAGGGACATCGCCACCAGAGCTTTAACGGGCGTAAAGGGGGAACGGGAGATGGGGTCCACTAACCGCAACCAATCACTTCATTTATTATTTTCCTTTATTTAATTTTTTAGTAAAACCACAAGCCCTGTGACAACAACGTAACAAAAACTTTTGCACTTTCTAGTAACCACCGTACACATTCTTAGTTCAATTCTTTACTTTTTACCTTTATAAAACAATTCGGCGCCCTGGCTTTATAGCCTAGTAGCATCTGGGATAAGGTTGGGATCAATAGGTACTGGGTTCGATTCCCAGGAGGGGTTTTCCCATATTTAACGGTTTCCTCCTGAATTGGTGCATACGCATTATGCCTAGTGGAGATGGATATGATTGGTTGGTTCCGCTGGTGACACGATGATCCTCCAGTGGTCCGTCAGTGATCCAAATTTTCCGTTCAAAAAAATAAATAAAAATAAAAAATAAAAAAATAAAACTAATTCAGCAAATAATAAGTTAATAACTGCTGAATTATGAAAAATGCTCACAAGTAAGGCAACATGTCCTAATCAATTGTAGAAGCAATGATTCACAACAACAACAACAACAACAACAACAAAAAACACAACCCTAAATCCAGAGCATCGCTTTGTTCAATCTTACTTTTATATTAAAATTGATGCTAAGAATAAAAAAGAATCAAAATCACATTCACCAGACAGAAGTCTAGACTTAAAAAGCATAATACCATAGCAATGAGAGCAACGAGTGCATAAGCAGAAGAGAGAGTGTAAAAGACGCCATTATGCCATTTTTGAGATTGGTTGACCCCATTCCAGAACTGATTCAACAAGGTTATGCCTCCAGTAATGGTTGGTGGGTCTGCTAACCATATGAAATTTCCCTTGCTGCTGCTACTGAGAGATGAGGTTGCCATGAACGATATCTGGATCAGGAACAAAAATGGGGTAACTGATGATGATAAAGCCACAGGGGTCGAGAGGACACGTACAGGAGTACTTTGTGTTTCATGGTAACACGTGTCAACTCAGGTTATAGCAGTTCAACATCTACTTGCCTTTCAAAAACAATTAAGATGGTCTACTTTCAAATGGGTCAAACAGATGTAATAATCCATCTAGACTTTAGGCCGTGGGGTATGGGGCGGGAGTTTGGGCGTGGGTTGGGGGAAAACGCCCAAGTCACCACCCCGGGTGGGCTTGGGTTGTGGCGTGGCCCCTTGGGGCTTGGCTTTCAAGCCGGGCGTGGGACGGTATGGCGAAGCGAGCTGGCATATTCTCATTGGGTCACCCGCCACGTCAGCAGGCGGTTGTTTAAAATTTTGAAATTCAAACTGGTCCCCCCCCATCCCCCCATCTTCTATAACCGCCACCCGGGTCCCCAAAGGCCCTATATATTGCAACCCCAACTCCACCGGTCCCCCATCCCCCATCCCACGAACCAAAACCCCACCGGCTACACCCACTGTCTTGAACCCGCTACCCCGCTGGTCCCCCCCATCCCACGAACCCAACACCACTATGGCATCCTGGACCCGTCAAGAAGAAATGACACTCGTAACTAGCGTCGTCGACGCTATGAAGGGGCGGCCACCGGGCCAAACAAAATATTAGGCGGAAGCATTCGCGGCCTACCGACATAACGCCGGTAACGACCGCCACAACCTCAACGCGTGCCAACATAAATGGCGCGACCTACGGCCCAAGCTCGAGCGTTTCAAGGCTTACTACGAAGCGGTTCCCGGTTGCGAGTTAAGCCACGAGGACCGGGTGGCGGTGGCGAACATAGAGTTTCGAAGCGTGGAAAAGAAGGCGTTCGACAAGATCGAACTTTTTGAAATTTTTTTAACGCTCTAGGTTTTTTTATTTTGTAATTTTTAGAAATTATGTAATTTTTAGGATTATGTAATTTTTAAAATTTTAATGAAGTTGTAGGTTTTTTTATAAATGTTGTGTGATTTTTTATAAATTTTTTGTATTTTTTTTTAAACATTTATGCCACGCGGTGCACCCAACCCACGCCCCGCCATACCCCGCGGACACGTAACCTGGCAGTGGGCTGGCTCCCTTTACACGTGTCACCAAATGCCCAACCCAAGCCCCACCATACCCCACGGTCTTATTGGCCATTAATAATCTCATCTCAGAATATTCCTCTTACCAGTATCATCTTTCACCAATTTTTCCTAGAATGGTCCCCTTTAAAAAAAACTTAACGGAGTTAAGCTTTTTTTCAAATTACAAACATATTTTTTAGGATTTTTTATTAGAACGACGTTACGAGTCTATTGATGTAAAACTTGCCTCGAAACGGTGCTCCAAACGATGAAAACGACGCTTCAATTCGAGTGTTTAAATTTCCAATTAACCAAAATCAAGTCACTTGGAGCACCATTTCAAAGTAAGTTTTACATCAATGGACTCGTATCATTGTTCTGATCAAAAGCCCTAAAAAATATGTTTGCAATTTGGAAAAAAACAAGCTTAACTCTGTTAAGGTTTTTTTTTTTTTTTTTTTTTTTTTTTTTTTTTTTTTTTTTTTATAACGGGGGACCATTGTATGAAAAATATGTGAAAGGTGGGACTAGTGGGGGTAATATTATGAGGTTGGATTATTAATGGCCAATAAGGTCTATGTGAGATTATTACAGGTCGATTCCCAAAAAAAAATATTATTGGATATTTTTTATTGGGTTAGACCTAAATACGGCTCATGTTTTTTATCGTTAAACGTCAATCTTAATTGTACAGTTAAAACGTGTGATTCAGACCTAGACCTAAATACGACTTATGTTTTTTATCGTTAAACGTCAATATTAAGTTGTACAGTTAAAATGTGTGATTTAGACCTAAATACAACTCATGTTTTTTATCGTTAAACGTCAATCTTAAGTTGTACAATTAAAACATGTGATTTGAACAGGATATATTTGACTGATTATCTATAAGCAGACGGACATTAATCAAGTTTTAGATGTGTTAATTACGTTGGTGGGTTGTAATAATGATTTAAACATGTTATAAACGGGTTGGCGAGTCAGCCTGGGCATAATATTATTTTAAAAAAAAATCAACATATTTTTTATAATAATAACATTTGTGGGTGACAAAATCATTGTAGCTAGCGTCACATCATGCTACAGTGATTCGTTTTTTAACTCAACTAGGCAGTATAAGTTCGAGTTACTTTATGTTTCGCCGCTGCCGCAATATAAGGTACCAATCTTTAACTATAAAAAACATTTTTTTCTTACATGCTTATGTTTAAGTACGTTTCGGTATAATTCAAGTTAGTTTACGTTTTGACTTAATTCTTTTTCGGTAATGAGTTAGGTTAAATATAATACGTTTTCGTGCTTATTTTTATGTGTGTTTTCAGTTGGTCTACGTTTTGATGTAAATTTCATTCAGAAACGAGTCAGGTCAAATATTTGACAGTCTATGTTGCTACATCGATTATTCAGTGGTAATAAAGTATGTCTTATTGATATAATCCAACACTTAACCTTCGGGGAGTCAAGGTTATATGGTATTATTACAATGGGGAAGTATAGATTGCAACAGGAGAAGTAATACAGAATTACAAAGGAAAGGTAAAGTAAATTAAAAAGTAGGAGTAAGATAGCGGGTATGAAACAAGTCCGAGATGTAACACCCCGTGTTTTGGAAAGTCAAAGTAAAAGTCAAAGTCAAAGTCAAAGTCAAATGAAGAAAAGATTGCTAATTACGATCTGTCACTCCTTGCTTAACTATTGATTTGACTTCCTTGACTTGTAATCGAATCCTGTATTTAATTGCTTTAGTTGTATTATGTGGAGTATCTATAATAATCGTAGTTTAATCGATGTTAATCGCTAATCTATTTATTGCTTTATCGCTAATCGCACCGCAATCGCATTCGCTACTTGATTGATAGGTTCTGTATATTTTTTTACGTGTATGTGCCATTTATGTGTTACTTGTGCATGTATACCTTATGTTTGTGGTGATTAATCGTAATGCAATCGCAACTCTATCGCAACGCAATCGAATCGCAAACGCTAAACGCAGGTTATTTATGGTGATTGTATGTTAGATATAGGGTCTGTGTTAATCTATCGCATCGCTTAATCGACACCCGCTTAAACGCATCGCAACGCTCAAAACACGAAAGGAAACGTCAAAATCCAACTCGCCGGACCACTTCGATCGAATGACCATTTGATCGAATGGTCATCCGGTCGGATGGCCATTCGATCGGATGGCAATCCGATCGAAGTGCCATCCGATCCGACACATGTGCACTCTTTCCTCTTTTGGCAACCTATAAATACCCCTGTCACATCATCAACGTGATGTGACAGCTCTCTCTCTCGTTCGACCAGCGTTCCAGACCTTCTTTCTCTCGATTTCTCGCGATTCTTGTAAGTTTTCAACTCAAATCTTGTACATCTATCATCTATACACACTTCTTCATCATTTTCACCTTTGAATCTTCACTTTTAACCGTGAAATCAGCGGGTTTGAGGTGTTCTAGGGTGATGTCATCATGGAGTTCTTATGAACTTCATGGTTTGGCTTCATTCCACCAAGAACAACTCGGATCTGAAGGATTTCCACATGATTTAACACTATTTTCACCTAGATCTAAACATTTCCTTGGTTAAAAGGATTGAAAGATGGTTTCACAACTTTCTTTCAACTCTTTTACACTCAATGCACTCAAAACCGAAAGAATCGGAGCTCGTTCAGGCCTTCTACTCGTTTCTAGTGAAGTGTCGGTTCGAGATCTGATTCCTATCAAAGAGACAACCAATTTCGGGTTGAACATGAACAACCGTCATGAACAGTAAACTGATCGGACTGGGGTGATTCTCACTTCGGTCGGACGAGTTGGACTAGACGAGGTTCCGTTGTTTAACACGTTGTCATCCTGTCTCGATCAAACTGCAAAAACTTTCAAAACTTAACGAATTTCCAAGTTGCAAAACGATCAGATCGTTGGATGGATTGTCGTCCGATCAGATTGCACTTGAGCTTCCACACTTGAACTTATTTCAAAACTTTCAAACAATCTAAATGTCGAACGGATTGTCGTCCGATCGGATTGCCATCCGATCGAACGACAATCCGACCGGACGACATTTGGGTCTCCAATACTTAAGCATTTTTTTTATAATTTTCAAAGATCATCAGTTCTAACGGATTGCCATCCGATCAGAAGACCATCCGATCGAATGAGCATCCTGCTGTGAACATGTTCTCACTAGAAATGTCTCGCAGATCGGGTCGCCTTCCGATCGAACGACCGTTCGATCGATGACCTGAAAGGTAGAGATACTTCTCTGATTTTAAAATGCTACAACGAAAAACTTCAAAGCCATCATACACAAACACATCTATCCCAACGAATGTCAATCCGACCGAATGGCCATCCGATCGGATGACCATCCGAACGGATTGACATCCGATCGAATGATCATCTGTTTGGATTGTCACCCGATCGAATTACCATTCGACACTTAGTCACTTTTCAACGTTTTAACGCGCCGTTCAATCGCTTATGCTATCATTATGTAATCAGGCTAACTTTCCAGCGCTCCCTTCAATCCAAGAGAGTGTTTATTTACTAAACACAATCTGTGAGTATACTCGAACCCTTTTTGCTTTACGCACTTTTTGGGTGTTACATACGTTACTTATTCAAATCACAATCGACACACAACGCAAACACTATTTATACGCTGACTGTTATTGCATGTTACATGTTAGTCGATGAATGCTTGTATGTTATGTTTACACAGTGATTGTTGTCTGACACCTTAGCAACGATAGTACTATAGTTTGGACTCAACACCTGTCGTGGACAGGGGTTGTTAAGGGCTTTGCTTCACGTGTCCCAGTGGGGATATGTGTTGCACCTTCTACAACTCGCAGTCACGTCTGTGCATATTTTATTGTCGATAACCTACATGCTTCACTTTGCTACATGTTACATGCTGGTTATGCGTAAACGATTTCGAAATCTATTAGACTATTAAACTTGTATGCTCACCTTTACACTATGTGTATTGACTTTATTTTAACATATGTAACAAGTGCTTAAAATGCTAGGAATGCTTTGCTTTGGTGAATCAAGCTAGGGGTCTAGTTATGTCGCGCTAAATCTGAGTTGTCGGAACAGTGTTTGTTCTTGAGACAATTATTTGTAATAACTGTTTTATTTGGATATGTTGTGGTATGGGACATGACGTTTAAATATCTGGTAATTAATAGTTGTTATGGATACTCATGGACAATCTGTTTCGCTCAGTGCCATGCCCCGATGTTTTCGCCATCGGTTGGGGTGTGCCAGATTGGGATCAGAGCCATAACTATAGGGAATTAGGCAAGACTCGACCTAGTCCGGGTCGATGTCTTAGAAACGATGTAACACCCGTATCAAATTTACTTGAAATTAATATTAATTCACACCAATTTAGATAAAGATGTCTAGTTATAACATAGTTTTCATAATTAAATTCAAAAGTATCAAAATATTAGTCAACTAAGACTAATTGAAAACATTCAAAAGTTGTTTAACATTTTGTTTGTATCCCATAAACATAGTCTATTAAAGGTTAAAATATTGCGGAAGCTTCAAAAGTCGTGTTCGGTTCTTTGACATTTGCTTGACCGCCATCCGTAAGATTCACCTTGTCACCTAGGGTTAAAACCATTAAAACATTAGTTTTGACATTGTTATATAGTACATAAACACAAAATCCAACATCAAATTGTGATTAATAAAATACTAGTTTTTCTGGTTCCACCGTAACTTACGGTGTCACCGTAAGTTACGATAGGTCCTGGAAGCTTCTGGTCTACAGTAAAACAGAGGTAAACCACCGTAAGCTCCTGACCTCTACCGTAAGTTACGGTACTACCGTAACTTACGGTAGTCCCTGGAAATCCATATTTTGTTTGATTTGTTCATTACACTCAAACCCAAATCTCGGATTTCGCTTTTCTAACATACCAATACATTAAATTCTTGTATTTCTAATATGTTATATATTAACCAATATCAAAGATCAATCCATCATATTCCGGAGCATTAACTATGCCTTACTTGATTATTTGACCCGGTTGGCTCATCTACGGAATCCTCTTTTACGATGACTACCAACGTGGTTCCAATCAATTCTTGACTTAATAAACAATTTAGTGAATTCTATCACTTTAAATCAACAAAATCTTTATTTTACAATTCTATTACACATATGCTAGTTATCAAAATTTATCCAACGTAACGAGTCAAGTTACATACCTTCAAAGCAAGCCCTTCAAACGTGCGTCCACACCGGTTTGCCCGCTAGATGCCCCGGCTTCCCTTCCTATAGAGTTCAATCACCTTATGTTTAGAACTCTTTGTTTCACATACATAACGCACATTTTGTCATACATCATAATTATGCGTTTTAACTTAACAATTCAGTTTCAAGCCTTCTTTGAGGCATTTCTACAAACACTATAAGGGCATAATTTTTTTATATCTTTCATATTCAAGTTCATAGCTTGCTAATTAGCTAACTTAACATCAATAAAGCCTTCATATAGTATTTAAACATCATACTTTTCTGAAATCACTTTCTATGATCGAATTACACTAGAATAATCATTCTAAACCCTAGTGTTCATCTTCATCTTGTAAAACCCACAACCCACCTTCAAGGTGTTCATGGAATTTCCTGAATTTGGACATGATTTCACATGTAGTTGTCTAGGTTTCACTTCTAGACACTATATCATCCCTAATCTAACCAAATAACACACATGCAACATCTAATTTCAGATTTTCCAAAATCATGAGAATTTCAAGTTGAGAGATTTCATCAGATTTTACATACCTTATAATGCTCTTGCGATGAGGATCATGATTTTAAGCTCTAATTTCGATTTCAACTTGAATTGAGCCTTCAATTTGCAGATTTAGTGAAGTTTTAGGGTTTTGAAGAGTGGGGATCGCCCCTGGCTTTCTCCTGTGCGACCAGACACCTTCAAATGGTGTTTGGTTTTTGATTTTTATTAAAATTAACAATATAGTTTCAATTCTTACAACTTTGGCCCCTCCATTTTGTTCAACTTATAGTTTAGTTGTTTTTAACCCTATTTATAAGCTATTTCTAGACTTGTAACTAACTAGGTTAAAATTCCTAGTTAGTAAATTCTCATTTATTATACTTTATAATTCTAATATAAAGTTTTATATTTTTCGGGGTGTTACAAGTCCACCCCCCTTAAAGAGGGTTTCGTCCCCGAAACCGAAGTACGTACCAAATAATGTAGGGTGGAGACGTCGCATCTCCTCTTCGGACTCCCACGTAGTGTCTGAACCTTTCCTATGCTCCCATTTAACCTTGACTTGATTAATCACCTTGTTCCTCAAACTCTTCTCTTTACGATCTAAATCGCAATTGGTTTTACTACATAGTTGAGGCTGTTATCCACCTCGATATCATCATAGTGGATACGAGCAGTTTCGTCTGCCAGACATTTTCGGAGATGTGACACGTGGAATGTGCTATGAATCCCACTCAACTCCTCGGGTAATTCGAGACGATAAGCTACTTTACCAACCCGTTCAGTGATTCTGAATGGCCCAATAAATCTCGGGCTTAGTTTCCCCCTTTTTCTGAATCTAATAATGCCCTTCCATGGGGAAACTTTTAGCATAACCATGTCGCCAACCTGAAATTCAATTGGCCTATTCCTTTTATCCGCATACGCCTTTTGCCTGTCTTGAGCCGCTTTCAAGTGTGCCCGAACCATGTCGATTTTCTCATTCGTAGTTCGGATTATATCAGTAGGTGCTAGCCCTCGTGGACCCACTTCTCCCCAACATACCGGAGTTCGACATTTTCTGCCATATAACAGTTCATACGGGGCCATCTTAATGCTCGCTTGATAGTTATTGTTATATGCAAATTCGACCAAGGGTAGATGGACATCCCAACTACCCCCGAAGTCAATAATGCAAGCTCGCAGCATATCTCCCAACGTTTGTATTGTTCTTTCACTCTGCCCATCCATTTGTGGATGGTAAGCAGTGCTGATGAACAATTTAGTTCCCATTTGTTCTTGGAATTCACGCCAAAATTTCGAAGTAAACCGAGTATCTCTGTCTGACACAATGGATATCGGTACCCCATGCCGTGCTATGATTTCATTGGTGTACACTTCCGACATCTTCTCGGATGTATAAGTCTCACGAATTGGAATGAAGTGAGCGCTTTTCGTCAATCTATCTACAACTACCCATATAGCATCAAACCCGCGGTTAGTTTTGGGCAATTTGGTCAACAAATCCATGGTGATTTGTTCCCATTTCCAAACCGGAATTTCCAACGGTTGAAGTTTACCGTATGGTTTTTGGTGCTCTGCCTTGACTTGTAAACATGTCAAGCATTTTTCTACGTTCTCCACCACATCTCTTTTCATCCCGGGCCACTAATAGTTTTGCTTTAAATCATTGTACATTTTGGTCGCTCCCGGATGAATTGAATATCGGGATTTATGAGCTTCATCAAGTAGAAGCGCCTTCACCCCACAAGTATTTGGAAGCCATATTCTCCCAAATCGAGTCTTCAACCCGTTATTCCCATTCGTCAAATCTTTCAACTGACCGATTATTCTTTCCTTCTTCCAATTCTCCTCTTTTACTGCTTCTAATTGTGCCTCTCGAATATGTTCAAGTATACCCGAGGTCATCACGAGTTGCATCGACCTTACTCGTATTGGGACGTAGTCCGCTTTTCTGCTCAGAGCATCCGCTACCACATTTGCCTTTCCGGGGTGGTAATGTATTTCACAGTCGAAATCTTTCACCGTTTCTAGCCATCGCCTTTGTCGCATATTTAACTCCTTCTGACCGAAGAAGTATTTCAAGCTCTTGTGGTCGGTGAATATGGTGCACTTTACCCCATATAAGTAATGCCTCCATATTTTTAACGCAAATACCACCGCGGCCAACTCGAGATCGTGCGTGGGGTATTTCTTCTCGTGTATCTTCAATTGCCTCGAGGCATAAGCTATAACCTTGCCCCGTTGCATCAAAACGCATCCGAGCCCCGATAGTGAAGCATCCGAATAAACCACCAGATCTTCGACTCCGTCCGGCAATGTCAGTACCGGAGCTTGAGTTAACTTTTCTTTTAGCGTTTGAAATGCTTTTTCTTGATCGACACCCCAAATGAACTTTTCTTTCTTTTGGGTTAGCTTTGTTAGCGGTGACGCAATCTTGGAGAAATCTTGAATGAATCTCCTATAGTATCCCGCAAGCCCCAAAAAGCTTCTAATTTCCGAAGGGTTCTTTGGAGGATTCCATTTTAACACAGCTTCGATCTTGGACGGATCCACCAATACTCCGTCGGCACTTATGACGTGGCCAAGAAATTGTACCTCTCGTAACCAAAAGGCACACTTAGAGAATTTCGCATACAACCTTTCTCGTCTAAGTGTCTCTAACACTTCTTGTAAGTGGTGTGCGTGTTCAGCTTCACTTTTCGAATACACCAAAATATCATCGATAAACATGATGACCGACTTATCCAACATTGGCTTGCAAACCCGGTTCATGAGGTCCATGAAAGCCGCGGGTGCATTTGTTAGCCCAAATGACATCACGAGGAATTCGTAATGTCCGTATCTTGTGCGGAAAGCCGTCTTCGGTACATCTTCTTCTTTGACCTTTAGTTGGTGATACCCAGATCTAAGGTCAATTTTTGAAAACCAGTTCGCACCTTGTAATTGGTCGAATAAATCATCTAACCAAATAACACACATGCAACATCTAATTTCACATGTAGTTGTCTAGGTTTCACTTCTAGACACTATGTCATCCCTAATCTAACCAAATAACACACATGCAACATCTAATTTCAGATTTTCCAAAATCATGAGAATTTCAAGTTGAGAGATTTCATCAGATTTTACATACCTTATAATCCTCTTGCGATGAGGATCACGATTTTATGCTCTAATTTCGATTTCAACTTGAATTGAGCCTTCAATTTGCAGATTTAGTGAAGTTTTAGGGTTTTGAAGAGTGGGGATCGCCCCTGGCTTTCTCCTGTGCGACCAGACACCTTCAAATGGTGTTTGGTTTTTGATTTTTATTAAAATTAACAATATAGTTTCAATTCTTACAACTTTGGCCCCTCCATTTTGTTCAACTTATAGTTTAGTTGTTTTTAACCCTATTTATAAGTTATTTCTAGACTTGTAACTAACTAGGTTAAAATTCCTAGTTAGTAAATTCTCATTTATTATACTTTATAATTCTAATATAAAGTTTTATATTTTTCGGGGTGTTACAAACGACCTAGTCTATAGTCTAAGTACCAATAGACCGTCTTGTGCGAACCCGTTTCGGGTCCCGCACGAGCCTATTACTGCTATTTGATCGACTCGTAATCATGCTATACTCTATCACTTAGCCTTTCCTAAGGCTAGCACCGCGCACTATTTTCAAAAATGAACGAGTGATTAGATCGAGACTAGGTGTGAAAACCGCAAACTCTCGATCAGATCGTTTGTTCGACCCGCATTTTACTACAAACAAGAGAATTTGCGCACAAACAGGAACACAGTCGGCAAGTTAGGGGTGAAACCCGAACCTTGATGACTCGTTCCGTTCTCTATTTTTGATTTTACAAACTCTCACCAAAGTCTCGATGGATTCCAACGACTCGAGTTGCGTGAATAACCGAAGGGATGCGTGCCATTCACAGTATGCCGGTGATAGAGCACAGTCCATTAGGCCAAAGCATGCACCCGAAACACTTGAGAATAGTCGAATCACTTTGGGTAGTCAACGTCTATCAGCCTAAGACAATCTATTTTCGATTTCAAGCTCGCAATCGCTGATTTTATGCTTTCGATTCTGAGCCCGCAACCGCTGACTCTGATATTTGTTGCTTTTATATGAACTTTTTGTGTGTTTTTTGTGGTTTTGTATGTTTATGTGTTTCGATTTTTGATTCATACGCTTTTCGCTGTTTGTTTTGATCAACACACACAACTCGCACTGCACATCTATCTCAAAACGCTAACAAATCGCTGCTCCTTTGTGGATAATCGCATGCTATGTTACTCGCTTATGCTATACTACTCGCTATGCTGCTCGTTGTGCACTCGCTATTCGCAATCGCTATTCTCGAATGCGCGAACCTTGAATGATAGGGGAATACGTGCAATATATGTAGGTGAATACGTGCAAAATATAGTATGGTTCTGTGGTTTACATGCTTATGTGATTCTGTGCTTATGTGATTCTGTGGTATGTGCATACGTTACTATGTGTTTAGACGTGTTCCTGTGCTTTACGTAAGGTGCCCTTAGGTGTATTCGTTAGACTATACTAGGGATAATCGAAATTGTGTCTGAGTCCTATGGCGATGTCTGTTGCAGACTATGCCGTCATTTGGATCGTTTCATTCCCGCACTGCTCGCCGCAACCATGAGGACAAACGCATTGCTGCCCTTGTTGCTAAGCAAATGGCGTAAGTTATCCCTTAGATCATCAGTGAACTGAATGAAAATGCCAGCAAGTCCTCTGAGGAATCAAGGACTGACACGCCTAAAAGTACATTCAGCTTCAAGCAGTTTAGGGCCTGCGGCCTGTTTTGGTGAAAAATCACACAAGGATAATGTAACGAAATCTGATTTTTGTGAGGTTAGATGCTTGGTTAATTGAACAAATGTATGAACGAATAGCAAATGAAATCAACGATGAACACCGAGATTTATACGAGGAAAAAGCCCTTGATCTTTAGAAGATCTCTGGCATAAAAAAACTCGAGTGATGGAAACTACCGATCACCAACTATATTGCATTAAAAGATTACAACTTTGGAAGATATTGAGCTTGTTACAAGGAATTCTAGTGTGTGTGTGTTCGAGAACGAGTAGCAAAGGTGTTGTGTCAAAAAAAGTGTGTTCTACCAGCTCAATATCCCCTAAAATAATAGGTAAACCTGTTAACAACTAACTTTGTGAAAAATAAGGAAGCTCCCACGTTCATTACCCATGACCATTGTGAAAATAACACATGTGTGGCATCTTGAACGAATATTCCCCGAAATTCCAGCTGAGAATTAGTCCACTACGTCCATTATCTGCATATAAACATTAAAAACGTGACAATTGTTAGAAATCATAAGTAATGTTAAGGATCCTGGATCCTCAGACTCCCTGGATCATCCGTTAAGGACCTGTGATCCATGCCCAGTCTCAGGATAGATAATCCTTAGCATAAAATCCATGCCCTAACAATTACCCCCAATATGGCAGGTGTGATAAGGATTCACAGCTGTCATATTTCCGTTAGAAGCGGACTAGCCGTTGCTGCTGGTAACTAGTCATTACACTGCCTGTCGTCACTAATAAGACCTGCTATAATCATCATTGCAAAATATAGAGTTAGAGATAACTCCGCAAGTGCCTTTAAAGATCAGAAGATCCTTCTGTTTGGGGAGGATGAATCCTTTTACACCGTTTGCTATTAACTTTCATGCACTTTATTTTCTGCATAGGCACTTTAACTGTTAGATAGCCCTGTCCAACCTGGATGGATGGTCCACGGTTTTGCTGGTGAAATCCAAGCTAGATGATTTTGATACATAATGAATGGGTAACAACATTAAACTGTTTTAGCTACATCTATTGTTGTTTCTTCCCTCTTTATTTTTCATGTATGCTTTCTATTTTCAAAGATATCATTGCCAAACAACTGAAAAGTTATTGGAAATCGGATGATAATGTTAAACTTTTAGCAAAAAACTTGAAGTGTTCGGACAAATGTGGATCAATGATCCTTAACCAAAAAGGATAAGAGACAACTTGCAGCTTAGAAAAAAGTTAGAATATAACATACCAGAGAATCCAAGTTAGGATTCTATATCCTTGTAAATTATTACTGAATAAACAAACTGTGAAAAGTAAAGTTTCAAGGATCCAGGATCCTTATTGTCAGAACTTGTATAACTTTAGAGCTCTGAGATCCTGTAAGAAAAACAAACTTGGGACCAAGCCAAATAATTGGGAATGAACCCATAATAACTGGGGACAAGCCCAAATAAACTAGGGACAAGCCCAACAAACTGGGGACAAGCCCAAACAAACTGGGGACAAGCCCAACAAACTGGGGACAAGCCCAAATAAACGGGTGTAAACTGGGGTCAAGCCTAAATAAACTTGTGTAAACTGGAGTATGGCCCAAACTGGCGACTATCCAAATGTGAGCAACATGAAAATGCCGAAACCTTAGCTAACGTGAAAACGTTAGAAACCTTAGGAACGGATGTATGTACGTCTACCATTATACTTAGGATCCTAAATACAGCCAGTACAATGAAATTGTCAGCCCCTAAAGCGGGTACTGGTCCCATTGCCTTTAACTGTACTAGGATAATCGTGTGCAACTGGCGAAGGTGTAAGAACCTGATTCGTAGAAGGTAGTAGATACCTTAAACTGGGGACAAGCCCAAAAACTGGAGTCAAGCCCAAAAACTGGGGTTAAACCCAAAAAACTGGGGACAAGCCCAAAAACTTTGGAGAGTTGGCCAACCACTTTGATCTTCTGTAAACTGATAACAACTCTTCAAAAGCTTAAACTTTATGAAAATAGATGTTAAATGTTTAACATCTTTGACTTATGATAAGTAATAAGTATAAAATGAAAGTAATGTGTTACCAAAGACAGAATCATATATCCTTTGAGGATCCCGGATCCTTAATCAGAATATTGGTATCGCTGAGGATCCCTGATCCTTCTTACTTAAAGTATTTTTTGAGATGAACAACATTCCAAGCTCTTGGTAGGAGATCACCATCCATTGTTAACAAACGATATGCCCCCTTTTCTGCTTCAGCTTCAATTAGATAAGGGCCTTCCCACTTTGGTGCTAGCTTGCCATCAGTAGGATTCGTGGTATTCTGGAATGCTTTCCTTAATACCAAGTTAGCAACTTAAAACTTTCTGACCCTGACATTCTTGTTGTAAGCTCCAGCTACTCTTTGTTGATAACTGGCCATCTGTCACAAAAAGTTAGTAGTTCTATTCCCAATAAATTGGGATCCATTATCACAAATAATTTCAGAAGGTATTCCAATTCTAGTAATAATGTTTCGCTTAATAAAGGATATAACTTCCTTTTCTCTGACTTGTGCAAAAGCTTCTACTTCTATCCATTTAAAGAAGTAGTTTGTCATGGTTAGCATAAACACTTTCCCTCCTGGTGCCTTGGGAAGCTTGATTATCATATCCATTCCCCATCTCATGAATGACCAAGAAGAGGATACAAGATGCAGAGGTTATGCTAGTTGGTGTAGGATATTACTGTGTCTTTGACAAGCATCACATTTCTTTGTGTATTCTACATCATACTTCTTCATTGTGGGCCAATAGTATAGTGCTCTGCCCCCAGTGTTATTTCCATAGTCTCCTTTATGAAAATCCTTTAAAACTTCTCAAATTTATAGATCCTCGATGCATCTTAAATATGGACATGCAAGAGACCTTTTATATAAGATGTTATTTAATAATGTGAATTGAGATACCTTAGTTTTGAAGGCTCTAGGATTTTCTCCAACAGGAATTTCTCCATTCTTTATATATCTCAAGATTGGAAGGATCTAGGATCCTGAATTTGACTGTGCACCATCATTGGGTACAATTGCAGAATCTTCCACTATCTTCATGGCTACGTGATCCTCAATTACAGGAGTTAAAACATGGATGATGAGTATTTTCACATCCTTTGGAATCTTCAGTTATGATCCAAGATTAGCTAGAGCATCATCTTCTGCATTTTCTTCCCTGGGTACCTGTGATAGATTGAAAAAAGCAAAAGAATCTGCCAGTTTCCTAACTATTTCTAAGTACTTGATTAGCTTTTCACCTTTGACAGTGTAAGAATCATTATAATGATTAGTAATTAATAGAAAATCTACATATACTTGAAGATACTTGATCCTCATATTGTTAGCTAACTGCAAACCTGCAATCAAGGCCTCATACTCTGCCTCATTATTAGTGGTTTGGAATTCACATGCAATGGATTGGGGTATAATGTCCCCCTGTGGCGATTTTAGTATTGTGCTTTGTCTAGTTCCTTTAACATTTGAAGCTCCATCCATGAAGAGTGTCCAAGGATCCTTGGTCTTCTCAAGTTGTTGAACTTCTAATTCAGCTTCCCTTTGTAGATCACTACTGAAATCAGCCACAAAGTCAGCTAAAGCTTGGGACTTGATGGCAGTCCTGGTGTCACACCCCGATATTTCCACGTATTACCGGTGGGCCCGGTGGGGAGTATCGTGACGTAGTTGATATCATCATAGTCAGTTTATCACAGTTCAATGCACATCGAAAGTCTAAAGTAAAAATATTACAAGCCGAATGAAAGTAACATAAGTATTACAACGGAAAGTAGAGAGATCCACATGCGGACCAAAGATAAACAAAATTATTGTTCAACATATTTTTAAACATCTAAAGCTTTTAAGACTCTTTATTCGATGCTAGGAGTAGCCAGCCCATTTCGCTTAGTACCTGCACTTAGCCTTTTTGAAAAATACGTAAGTTTACACTGGTAAATACAATTAACCGACTCATTTTGAAAAGTTGTAAGAAATTTGATTTAAATGCACAAGGCACAAATAGTCTTTTATAACTTGGGATAATTATTTAAAAATAATCTTGTATAAGAATTATATGTTTGTTATACGTTCAGTAGCCCAGGTTGAATACCGGGTTAAAGATTAATAGACACACCACATAATATAACCTACAGCGAGTTATTCTCGAACAAGCATGTATATCATTTTACATACGCACCGGCAGGTGTATGCCTACACCCCGTGCTTAAGTCGTGGCCATTTCAATGAATGAGCCGAGGATATCCAGGACATGGTCATTAACCCCCCAAAGGATTAAAACAAACAAAACAGATTAAACGGGTTATCTCAATGATTTAACCTTCATATGATTAAAAAATCAATACCCGACCAAGCGGTATTTTATATACCGTACCCCAAGCCCGTATAAGGGAAAATAAGCTAAAAGTATTTACTTGAGCAAAATATAAATTTATTCCCAGCCGTAAATTAATCAAGCAAGTACAGGTAAATTTTACTGGTCCCCTAAATCTGGAATAAAGGTTTTAATAACCTATTAGATTCCTAACGGGTCTTACTTAAGTTTAAACTTAGACTGGTTAGTTTTAAAGAGAGGTATACGGTTCAAAACGCAAGATTAAGAGAAGACCGGATTAGAATGTGATTTGGACCCAACAAGTATGAAGACTTGTTTAATATGGGTAAACCAAACACATTCTGGATTTTGAAGTGAAAATGATAAGGTTTGACCCGTTTCGGTTAATTTATGTAAACTAGATACATAAACCGCACCGAATGCGATAAATGCATAACGGGTAACCAAATGAGTCATGAATAGGTTTTCTAAGTTAATATGCCTTAAATATGTTGTGACATCAGTAGGATACCTTACATTATGCCCAAAACGAATTTAAACTCAAATTAAGCCCCGTAGGGGTATTTTGGTCATTTTAAAGATTATAAAAGAGGTTAAATATTAATCTGAGGTTCTTGTCTTAAATGATCTATAAAAATATTTATTTTTGCAAGTCATATCAGTAAGGTATTGCATATATGTGAAATTTATCATTTATAACCAAACTATGCACCGTAGGGGCATTTTAGTAATTTCACATAAGCTTTTAAGGTCAAATTTGGAAATCTGAGTTCAAAACCTTTACTTACTATTAAAGTATAAAAATTTACTTAAAACATCAGTAGGTATTGAGTCTTATGTGCCAAAAATAGTTTTAACCCATACTATGCATTTAAAACGCGTAAAAAGTCGGTTTAGGCGATTTTCAGGTTATACAAAGAAATCTGAGTTTTTGATCAGTTTATAAAGTTTAAAATATTTTATTTATCATATAAAATCAGTAGCAAAAAGTTTGATGTCAAAATGTTATGTAAAACTTTTTTTATTAGCAAAAAAGGTATAACCATCAATTACCGAATCAAGGCAAGAACACCATGTGTGACCAGTTTAAAAATTAATAAAAATCTTTAAAAATCCCAAAATACTATATTACATCAGTGGGTAAAAATTTTGGTGTCAAAATTTGGGTTTAAGTAGGCTTTATGTTAAAAATGCCGTTTAATTAATAAAGAGCTTTCAAATTACGATATTGAGCATAACTCCTAATTTAGACCTCAAACTGATTACAAATTTTTAGGACATGTTTATAAATCAGTAATAAAGGTTTTTGTCCTCTCACATTTTCAAAAATCTCGTTTTAATATATAAAGGGCATAATGGTCAACATTTAAGCAATTAACGGAAACATGTAAATGAATCGGATTAATTAGGAACCAAGTTGTATAACCTCAGAGGGTTATACTAACCTATAACCTGGCCCTAATGGAACCCTAAGGCATATATAAACTAAGCTAAATCGGGTCAAAACTGAAAGTCAAAGCAAAAGTCTACTTTTGCGACTTTCGGTTCCGAACCGAGCCTAAACTTAGAATTGTCGGGTTGAACATGTTTAGACATGTTCTTACATTATTTACCAAGTTATTTTAGTGTTAAAACAGGTTCCATAACTTCTACATTAACAGTTATGAATTTATTTGCAAAAATAACTTATGTTGAGTTTTTATAATTAAGTTTGACCCGACAATTGACCATGTTAGAGTGGAAATCAGAGGGTGCCCTTTTAAGGGTTTATTACCCACATAATTACCAACTCATAGCCACTTTCAATTCAAAAAATGGCTGGACCATTAGTGAATAATCACTAAGTCAAAGCTTAATTACGACGGCTTTGAATTTTGGTCATTAGACTAATAAAACTTGAAATAGGAAGGCTAAGAATGCTTACAAAGGCTCTTAGCACGAATTAGGAACTTGAGAAAACTAGCTTGAAGTCTAGAGAGCTCCAGGGAGTGAGTCGAGAATATTTTTGTGAATGAGCACATTGAACTAGCAAACAAGAAGCTTATATAGCCAAAAACAATTCACAAGATCACTCCACACAAGTCTATAAATGTTTCCTGATCATCCCAGGTGTCCCCTATGCATGAAATAACATTGGTTCAGTCCCTGAATTCGAAAACCAGCTTTCTAAGGCGGCGGAACAAGCCAAACCCGCAGCTGTCAACATCTTTCTGTATCTGGGCCTTCTACGCTGGCCGCGTAAGATATTTAAAGGGTTTACGCGGGCCGCGTAGACCTCTAGTAAAAACGTTTGCAACTTTGCAATTTCGGTCCTTGGTCCATTTAGACTTTATTTAAGTTTCATTTATTGCACATATAACCCCCATAGTTAACTTTTAAGGACCTTAGGTCATAAACTAACTCCGTTAAGCTCCCGGTTAGTTATACGATCACCCGAAAAGTCTTGTTTTCTTTGAAACTCCACAAAATTAATATCTGACATTCTTGAGATCAAAATATATAAACATTACAATGTTTTTGGGATCGTCAAAAGGTCACTTAGAGGTTACTTTCAACATGTTGACACTTTTAACCCCTATGTTTCATAAGATCCTTATTTTAAGCAAAACGACTTCTAGTGTTCGACAATTTATTCGTTAAAGAATACGAATGTCGTGTGAGGTCAATCAGAGGCACCAGAATGGCATGTTGACACTTTGGATCCCTTTATTCACATATTTACATTGTTTGACAATTTCTGTCCCTCCAGATCAAACCATTACACGTTTAAAGTCCATGACACGTGCCTTCATTATATTGGTCGTGATTTTATGAGGTGTTACACCTGGGTTCATACTTAATGTCATATGCAATAAGCTTGATTGCCCACTTTTCCATTCTACCTGACATTTGAAGTTTCCTGAGAACATTCTTGATAGGAAGGTTAGTTTTCACAATAATGGTGTGAGTTTCGAAATAATGTCTATGTTTAGCGGAAGCCATAACTAAATCAAGAATTAATTTCTCTAAATGAGAATACCTGGCCTCAGCATCAAGTAGAATTTTACTTACATAGTATACCGGATGTTGAGAGCCTTCATGATCCTTAACTAGGATCGCACTTACTGCTTTACCTGATACAGCTAAGTATAAGGATAATGATTCTCCATTTTCTGGTTTCATCAGGGCTGGTGCTGAGGATAGATAATCCTTAAGAGCCTTGACTGCAGCTTCATGCTTATCAGTCCACTCAAACTTCTTATTCTTCCTCAATATGTCTTATCTACCTTGAGCAATTTGTCTACCTCTTCATGGATAATGGCATTCCTTTCAAGTGCAAACTTTATCCTTTTTTGGTGTATTGGCTTGAAAGACCTGTCAATACCAAGTTTGTGAGTAATAACATCCTTAGATATACCTGTCATGTCTTCATGTTTCCAAGCAAAGGTAGATTTTCTTCTTTTCAAGAAGGATACTAAATCCTGCTCAATACTGTCTAGGATCCCGGATCCTATAAAAATTTTGGATTCAAGATCCTCTGGGTTCAACAGAATATCCTTGACTTCTTGCTCTCTTGCCTCCATGACGTCTTGCTCCTTGGAAGCTGGCTTTATTGAAGAAGTGTAACAGTTCTTTGCCTCCTGCTGATCACTTTCTATCTTCACCAGATCCCATAGAGTTGGAAGCTTGACACATTGATGATATGTTGAGGGGGACTGCCTTCATATCGTGTATCCATGGCCTGCCAAAATTACAGCAAGTTAAGCAATTAATAACATATAATTTTTTAATAGAATTCACTCCCTCTATATAAATAGGAAGTTTGATGTCCCCCAATGTAATCTTTGTCTCTCCACTGAATCCCACAAGGACAGATGATCTTGGGACAATATCAGATTCAAGGATGTTCATTCTTTTGAGGACATCCAACTGGATTATGTTCACTGAGCTTCTCCCATCAATGAGAATCTTGCGAACAAAATGGTTAGATATAAATAATGTAATAACCAAACCGTCATGATGAGGATCATGTATGTCCACACGGTCATCCCCATCAAAGGATATGACTTTTTCCTGTGTAAGAATGGAAGTTCGAACAGGTCTGTCCCCATTCTCCATCTTTGTTTCCTTTGCATGTCTCTTAGCTGCTGAGAACCTCCGGAGATGAAATGGATGATTTGAGCATCAGCTGGTGGAGGAGGAGCCTTTCCAGGAAGTTTCTCAGAATTCTGGATCCTTGACTTTTTCCTTCCAAGCAATTCCTTCAAGTATCCTTTGCTCAAAAGATAACCTATCTCCTTCCTTAATGCTATGCACTCATCTGTGAGATGACCAAAATCCTCATGGTAAGCACACCATTTCGATTTGTCTTTGGTAGCAGGCGGTTTGTCATTCTTCCTTGGCCACCTAGCCTTGTCACCTAAATTCTGCATAGCAAGGATTAGTTCACTATTATCAGCAGAAAAACAATATTCAGAAATAGGAGGATAATCCTCATCATCTTCCGCTTGTTCCACAACATGCACATTCTGGTTGTCATGCTTGGAGTATTGCTTGGATCAGTTATTCTTGAATTAGGATCCTTGTTTGTCTTGTTTTGAGGATCT
This sequence comes from Helianthus tuberosus, assembly GCA_030545235.1. Lineage (NCBI taxonomy): Eukaryota > Viridiplantae > Streptophyta > Magnoliopsida > Asterales > Asteraceae > Helianthus > Helianthus tuberosus. The sequence continues at coordinate 25,962 of JARYGA010000469.1, forward strand.
TGACAATCTCTCCTAGATCCTTTTGTCATCCTCTAAACGGATGAATATAATGGCCCTGTTTCTTACTTCATCAAGATTCCTGCAAGGGGTCATGACAAGATCATCATAGAATTGTGAATCCTTAAGTAAACCCATTTTGAAAGCTTCTACAGCTGTAGCAATATCCAAATTAGGAATCTCTAAGGATTCTCTACTGAATTTAGTTATATAATCTCTAAGTGATTCATTTTGACCTTGTGTTACCCTATATAGATCACTAGTTAATCGTTCGAATCTCCTACTGCACGAGAATTGGCCGTTAAACAAATTAACTAGATTAGCAAATGAAGTAATAGAGTAAGGGGGAAGACTTAGCAGCCATTTAAGAGCTGATCCTGTCAGTGTGGATCCGAAACTCTTGCGTATACATGCTTATTTCAACCTTCCAGGAACGGGATTGATCTCCATTCTCTCCCGGTATTGAGCCACATGCTCTTCTGGATCAGTTGAGCCATCATACAACTTCATGTTTGGTGTTTGAAACCTCTTTGGTATCTCTGCATCACAAATAGGTGGTGCAAAACGAGATATCCTGTGACTTTCATCTGGAATTTCAGGAATGGGCTTAACCACCCCTGGAACGCTGGATATCATATCCTTGAGTTTTTGCAATTCCCTAGCCATAGCTTGGTTGATTCCTGTATCCTGCACAAAGCCATGTTTAGTATTATAAGAAGTATTCAAAGTGTTACCTCCTGATGGATTCAAGGTTGGGATTCCTGATGTGAATCCATATTGATGTGATTCTGGCATGATTGAGGGACCAGATGAAGCAATAGTTTGCATAGGAATGAAGTCTCCCACATGAATCTCTGAACTTCTAGGTTGTTGGCTCCCTAAGGATCCTTGATCCTGGAAGATGTAGGATCCAGGATACATCGATGCTGAAGGCCTTGGAGGATATTCCATGGATCCTTGAACCTGCGACGAGGATCCTGGATACTGAGGGTAGGATCCTCGATCTGAAAGCGTCCCCATGTATCCTTCCGAACTAAATAAGGATCCTTGATGTTGAGATGAGGATCCTTGAGGCGGAAAAGAGGATCCTTGAGGCTGAAAGTATGATCCTTGAGGCTGCGCTGACTCTAGTGATCCTTGCCGAAGGATAGAGGATCCTTGAATCTGGACATTGGATCCTTTGGAAAACTGGATTGTTGATGATGGAGTAGTAAAATCCAACGACCTGGGCATCAATGGGGAGTGATCCTCTGCTGATTTTTTCAATTTATTGATTTCATCAATTTCGCTAAGGATCCTGCCATTAGTTTCGTCCTGCTGTTGCATGTATCCTCTCATCTACAAAATCAAAGTATAAAGATCACTGTTAGTAGGTGTAGAGGAAGAAACAACAATTGGTTTTGTGAAAACGGGGGTTGTCTTCTTCGGAGCATTCTCAGCATTCTTCTGGAATGCATGGGGAAGATGATGCAATGGTGGAATGCCCTATGATGAGGTAACCGCCGACATGGAACTTGAAGTAGTTTTTCCCTGAGAAGCCATGTGGTTGAAGGTAACACACAAAAATGAATGAAATGAATAAGATTTTTCAAGAATGAAGCACCAATTATCCCACGGTGGGCGCCAAACTGTTTTGGTCAAAAATCACACAAGGATAATGTAACCAAATCTGATTTTAATGAGGTTAGATGCTTGGTTAATTGAACAAATGTATGAACGAATAACAAATGAAATCAACGATGAACACCGAGATTTATACGAGGAAAAAGCCCTTGATCTTTAGAAGATCTCCGGCATAAAAAAACCTCGAGTGATGGAAACTACCGATCACCAACTATATTGCATAAAAAGATTACAACTTTGGAAGATATTGAGCTTGTTACAAGGAATTCTAGTGTGTGTGTGTGTTCGAGAACGAGTAGCAAAGGTGTTGTGTCAAAAAAAGGTGTGTTCTACCAGCTCAATATCCCCTAAAATAATAGGTAAACCTGCTAACAACTAACTTTGTGAAAAATAAGGAAGCTCCCACGTTCATTACCCATGACCATTGTGAAAATAGCACATGTGTGGCATCTTGAACGCATATTCCCCGAAATTCCAGCTAAGAATTAGTCCACTACGTCCATTATCTGCATATAAACATTAAAAACGTGACAATTGTTAGAAATCATAAGTAATGTTAAGGATCCTGGATCCTCAGACTCCCTGCATCATCCGTTAAGGATCCGTGATCCATACCCAGTCTCAGGATAGATGATCCTTAGCATAAAATCCATGCCCTAACACGGCCTGAAAGACTTTACGGGAGAAGACGAACCTACCGCGATATTCCAATGCTTCGATTCGATCGAGGTCACGCTCCGTCAAAGCGGATGTTCGGAACACCTACAAACTGTCAACGCTACCGGCGTCTTCCAGTCCAGGGCTCTGGAATGGTGGACATCCGAAAGGAACAAACATGGGAATGATGCAACCTTTGGGCTCACTTGGGAGGAGCTGAAAGACCTCATGATGAAGGAATTTTGCCCACCTCATGAGCTTCAAACGTTGGAGAATGAGTTCTGGCATATCAAGCAGGACGGTGGCGATAACGCTGGTCTTACTGCGCGCTTCAAGCAGCTGAGTATCATCTGTCCATGCCAGGTGGCAACACCTGACATGACGATCAAGAAGTACATTCAAGCTCTACCGGACTGTGTTGCTGACTTCGTGCAAGCCGCGAAGACAACAACAATTGAGGAAACCTACCTACTCGTTGCTGAGATAAACGACAAGCGAGTTCTCACTGGGTACTTCAAGAACACTCCAAAGAGCCTTCATCAAGCAACCGCCGCTCCCACCGCTGAAGCCGCCGCCGCACCGCAATCTTCAAAGCCCTCCCTTCGCAAGAGAAAGAACAACAACAACAACAGTATAAAGAATTGTGCTGTCACACCTGCCGCTCCGCTTTAAGCAGTAACTGCTCAACCGTAGCCCTAAAACCGCCAAGTTGCGGCCCCGGTAACCTATGCACCGCCGACCAAGCGTGCATACACTGGTCCTCACCAGACTTGCCCAACCTGTACTTATCATCATCCCGTGGGGATCGCTTGCAAATACTGTGTTCACTGCAACATGTACGGCCACTTTACTGCTAATTACTGTACTGGCCCACGTCAAATTCCAGCTCCAGCACAAGGTCAAGCTCTTGCAGCACAAGCTCTCCTTCCTGCTCCTCAAGGCCAACAAGCTCCTGCACCCGCGACCCACACTAGAGCTTGCTTTGCATGTGGTGATCCCAACCACTTTACAAACTTGTGCCCCAACAGAGTGGTGAAGCAAGAGCCACAACAGCAGCAGCCTCAACAGTAGCAGCAGCCAGCAGCCTGCGGACGTGCTTTTAACATCAACGCTCGCCAGGCTCAAGCAGACAACAACATGGTTAATGGTATGTTCCTTGTGAATGGTATATATGCTTCGTGTTTATTTGATACTGGAGCCGATAACTATTTTGTATCGTTTGAATTTGAAAAGCTCCTTAATCGTAAGCGCGCCCTTCTCCCCTCGACGTTCGATGTTGAAGTTGCCACTGGAAGAACCGTCGCTGTCAAATCTGTCCTACGTGATTGTACGCTCGAACTCAACAATCACATCTTCCCTATCAATCTTATTCCGATGCAGCTTGGTAGTTTCGATGTCATAGTAGGCATGGATTTTCTTCGCGAAAATCGTGCTGAAGTCGTTTGTTTCAATAAAATGATTCGTTTCTCGCTCGCTAATGGTGATCAACTTTGTGTTTACGGTGAATTCGCATCGAAGAAACTCCAACTCATGTCGTGTGTCCAGGCTAGAAAGTATCTCCGCAAGGAATACCAAGCTTTCTTGGCACACATCGTAGTAGCGGAGAAAAAGGAAGTTAAGGCAATAGACAAGGTGCATGTGGTTCATGATTTTCCTAAGGTCTTTCCTGATGATTTACCTGGTTTACCCCAAGTCGTGATATTGATATTCGTATTGACCTCATTCCTGGAGCCAATCATGTTGCTAAATCTCCTTATCGCCTCGCCCCGTCCGAAATGCGCGAACTCTCGAGTCAACTCCAGGAATTACTTGACAAAGGCTTCATTCACCCTAGCACCTCTCCTTGGGGCGCACCAGTTCTTTTCGTCAAAAAGAAGGACGGGTCGTTCCGGATGTGCATCGACTACAGGGAGTTGAATAAGCTGACTATCAAGAATCGTTATCCCTTGCCTCGAATCGATGATTTGTTTGATCAATTACAAGGTGCTACGTGCTTCTCAAAGATTGATTTACGTTCAGGCTATCACCAGTTACGCATTTAGGAGGAAGACATACCAAAAACCGCTTTCCGAACCCGTTACGGCCATTATGAATTCGTCGTAACGCCCTTTGGTTTAACCAACGCACCTGCGATCTTCATGGATTTGATGAACCATGTGTGTAAACCGTTTCTTGACCGCTTCGGCATCGTATTCATCGACGACATCCTTATCTATTCGAAGTCGAAAACCGAACACGCGTAGCATCTACGTTTGGTTCTGGAGCTACTTCAAGGGAATCGACTCTATGCCAAGTTCTCCAAGTGTGAATTCTAGCTAGAGGAGGTTCAATTCCTTGGTTACATCGTCAATAGTCAAGGTATACACGTCGACCCTGCGAAGATTGAAGCTGTTAAGAGCTGGGTTACTCCGAAATCACCATCCAATGTTCGTTCATTCCTCGGATTGGTGGGCTATTACCATCGATTCATCGCTGACTTCTCGAAGATCGCTGTCCCGCTTACTTCTTTGACACATAAAGACAAGCCTTTTGTTTGGGGAACAGAACAAGAGACTGCCTTTCAAACTCTAAAGCATATGCTCTGCAATGCTCCTGTTCTCGCTCTGCTCGACGGAAACGATGACTTTGTTGTCTATTGTAATGCCTCGAACCTTGGCCTTGGTTGTGTTCTCATGCAACGGGACAAAGTTATCGCGTACGCCTCTCGTCAGCTCAAGATCCACGAGAAGAACTATACAACCCATGACCTCGAGCTAGGCGCAGTTGTTTTTGCATTGAAGATTTGGCAACACTACCTATACGGCACTAAGTGTAAGGTCTTCACCGACCATAAGAGCATACAACACATCCTCAGCCAAAAGGAACTGAATATGCACCAACGCCGATGGGTTGAACTTCTCAACGAGTACGACTGTGAGATTCGTTATCACCCTGGCAAAGCAAATGTCGTTGTCGATGCTCTAAGCAGACAAAGCTATTTGCATAGCATTCGTAATATCCAAGCCCAACACCATCTCGAAACTCTTATTCGCGATGCTCAACATGCTTGGTTCACCGAACGCACCTTAAAGAAGGAAAGGATTCTTAACAATGGCGCCCAGCTAGAGAATAAATCGAATGGTATATTCCATTATCTAGACCGAATTTGGATCCCCAAGCGCACCAACTTACGACAAATTCTGATGGACGAAGCCCATAAGTCGGGATATTCTATTCATCCCGGTGCCGATAAGATGTACCAGGACCTCCGCTACAAGTACTGGTGGCCGGGTATGAAGAAAGACATCGCTATCTATGTTTCAAAGTGCCTGACTTGCTCGAAAGTCAAGGCCGAACAGCAAAGACCCTCTGGCTTACTTGTCCAACCCGAGATCCCAATGTGGAAATGGGAGAGTATAGCTATGGACTTCATAACGAAACTTCCGCGCACGCCATCAGGTCATGACAACATATGGGTTGTCGTTGACCGTTTGACTAAATCTGCTCATTTTTTGCCGATACGAGAAGACTTTAAGGTAGAAAAATTAGCCCGAATCTACACCGATGAAATCATTTGTCAACACGGGATGCCTCGTGATATCATCTCTGACCACGATGGTCGGTTTACCTCGCGTCTTTGGGAAACGTTTTAATCTGCTCTCGGTACGACTCTCAATCTAAGTACCGTTTTCCATCCCCAAACCGACGGTCAGACTGAAAGAACGATTTATACCCTTGAAGACATGCTTCGCTCGTGTGTCATAGATTTTGGTGGTAATTGGGACGCGCACTTACCTTTGGCACCATTTGAGGCATTATATGGAAGAAAATG
>JARYGA010000470.1:0-25007 GCA_030545235.1 Helianthus tuberosus
ATGGGTGGGGGGGTTTAGTTGTAAATTGTGGGTAAATAATTTAATTAGTGGGGGTTTAATGTTATATCTAGTGTTTAGCGGGTACCGGGTATTATGTAAGGTGTTGTAGTGCTCAGGGATCATAACTAGCTCAGAAAAAGTGTAATAATGTTTTTAATAATATTTTTGTGTTCCGGGTAATGTCCGGTTGTCCGGTTATATACCGCCCCGTTAAAGTGCTCAGTGATAACGTACAGTGCCCTATATGTAACTTTTAGTAACCCTTTTTATTCTCGACACTTAGGAAAGCATACAGGATCGTTTTGCCATATTTTTTGCAATTAACTAGCATTGTTAAATGCTGAATTTTGGTTAACTAGTGCAGAATTCTGCACTTTAAGTATGTTTTAGGCACTTCTGGGCACTATAACTATCACCTAGTGACGCAGTTTTATGGTCCTTACCTCCCTACACTCCCTACCAGTGTAGTACATTATTCCTGGCTCATACTGGGCCTCAATATAGTGTCTGTCTAGGTGCTGTCATTGTCAGCATGTTTCTGGGTTATCCGTTTAGTGTGCTAACTGTGCTGTGTGCATCAAGTTTGTCACTAATGTTTGTGTGTAAATAATAGAGTGACAGTATAAAGTGTGATGCATGAGTATGTATGTAACAGAAATCAGTAAGCAGTTTAATCACAGTTGAAATCAAGCACAGTCATTAAGCACAATTTAAATATTAATTTAGTGTATGGATACCTGTAAATGTGAGGTTTGTCACATTCTCCCCCCGTTAGAGAAATTTCTTCCCGAAATTTTAGGCTCTGCTTCTAGTTGCAGGGGTCTTAGGAAATAAATGGGGGTATTTCTCCTTCATACGATCCTCACGTTCCCACGTGAATTCTGGCCCATGTCTTGCATTCCATCGAACTTTGACGAGCTTGACACTACTCCTGCGTGTTTTGTTAACTTTCCAATCCGTAACCTCAACGGGTTCTTCGGTAAAGTGGAGCGTGTCGTCGATATGAACTTCGTCAGCAGGAATGATCACTGTTTCTTGTGTTGGACTCTTTTTCAAATTTGATACATGAAATGTATCGTGAACACCATTAAGTTCGGCAGGTAGGTCCAACTTGTAGGCTACAAGCCCAATCCTTTGCAGGATTCTGAACGGGCCAATGTAACGCGGATTCAGCTTCCCAAAGCGTGCCACACCCTTCCAGGGTGAAACCTTCAACAAAACCATATCCCCAACTTGAAACTCTAAAGGTTTCTTTCTTCGGTTTGCATAGGCTTTCTGTCTATCGCAAGTCGCCTCAATGCGCTTTCGAATTTGTGCAATCTTGTCGGTCATCTCTTGGCCTATTTCGGGACCAACAAGCTGTCTATCACCCGCATCAGCCCAACATAGTGGTGATTGACACTTGCGTCCATAAAGGGCTTCGAACGGCGCGGCTCCGATACTCGTGTGGTAGCTGTTTTTGTACGAGAATTCGACCAATGGTAAATGATTATCCCAGCTACCACCCAAGTCCATTACATATGCTCTCAGCATATCTTCCATTGTTTGAATAGTTCGTTCACTTTGGCCATCAATTTGCGGATGAAATGCAGTGCTCAGATTCAACTGTGAGCCGAAAGCTTCTTGGAAGGATTGCCAAATCCTCGATACAAATCTCCCGTCTCTATCAGAGATAATCGAGAGAGGCACTCCATGACGTGCGACAATCTCCCTCATGTATATTTCCGCAAGTTTACTCGTGTTGTCTTTCTCTTTGATTGGCAGGAAGTGCGCAGACTTTGTTAGACGGTCTACTATCACCCAAATTGTATCATGGCCTTTGGGCGTCTTTGGCAGTTTAGTTATGACGTCCATTGAAATTTGTTCCCATTTCCATTTGGGTATTTCGGGTTGCTGCAGAAGCCCTGAAGGCTTTTGGTATTCGGCCTTTACCTTGGCGCACGTTAAACATTTGCTAACATATACTGCAACATCGCCCTTCATCCTTGGCCACCAATAGAAATCCTTAAGGTCTTGGTACATCTTATTCGCACCGGGATGGATTGAGTACCTAGATTTGTGAGCTTCATCAATAATAACCTTCCTCAAACCACCAAACAGAGGAACCCAAATCCGTTTCATGAAGCATAAAGTTCCTTCCTCGTTTGGCATAAACTGCTTCTCCATCCCACGGAGATACTCGTCCTCAATATTCCTTTCTTTCAAAGCTTCTCTCTGCGCGGCACGAATGCGTAAAGAGAGGTCTGTCTGGACAATCATCTCCAAAGCCCTAACCCTTATGGGCTTGATCCTTTCTTTTTGACTCAGGGCATCGGCGACCACATTCGCCTTCCCTGGGTGGTACTTGATTTCGCAATCATAATCATTCAACAGCTCTACCCAGCGTCTTTGCCTCATGTTAAGCTCTTTTTGGTTAAATATGTGCTGTAAGCTCTTGTGATCAGTGAAAATCATACATCTCGTACCATACAAATAATGTCGCCATATTTTCAATGCAAATACCACCGCGCCTAACTCCAAATCGTGCGTGGTATAATTCCTCTCGTGTACCTTCAACTGGCGCGACGCATAGGCTATAACCTTCTGGCGTTGCATCAGCACACAACCCAAACTTTGACACGAGGCGTCACAATATACCACGAAATCGTCTGTTCCTTCGGGCAGTGATAAGATCGGTGCGTTACAAAGCTTGTTCTTCAACAACTGAAACGCTTCTTCTTGTTTGTCACCCCAATCAAACTTCTAGTCTTTCTGTGTGAGTGCGGTCAGGGGTTAAGCGATTTTAGAAAAATCCTCAATGAATCTTCGATAATAACCAGCCAAACCTAAGAACTGTCGAATCTCGGTTGGCGTCTTTGGGGTCTCCCAATCCTTGATCGCCTCGATCTTTGTGGGATCAACATGAATTCCATTTCCATTTACCACATGTCCAAGAAACTGGACTTCGCGTAGCCAGAACTCACACTTTGAGAACTTAGCGTACAACTTCTCCTTCTTAAGTAGCTCTAGAATAGCTCTTAAGTGTTGTTCGTGTTCGTCCTTTGTCTTTGAGTAGATCAGAATGTCGTCAATAAACATGATTACAAACTTATCCAAGTACGGCTTGCAGACTCGGTTCATTAGGTCCATGAAAAATGCAGGTGCGTTTGTCAGCCCAAACGGCATAACTAGGAACTCGTAATGTCCATAACGAGTCCTAAAGGCCGTCTTCGGGATACTCTCCTCTTGTATCCTTAGCTGATGGTATCCGGAGCGAAGATCGATCTTTGAATAAAAGCTCGAACCTTGCAACTGGTCGAACAGATCATCAATCCTTGGCAAAGGATATCTGTTCTTGATGGTCAACTTGTTAAGCTCGCGGTAGTCTATACACATCTGAAAACTACCGTCCTTCTTTTTAACAAACAGAACCGGAGCTCCCCAAGGTGAGAAGCTTGGTCTGATGAATCCTTTATCCAACAGCTCCTGGAGTTGCGTTGACAACTCCTACATCTCTGAAGGTGCAAGTCTATAGGGTGCCTTGGCTACAGGCGCAGCGCCTGGAACCAAGTCAATGTGGAACTCAACTTGCCTTTGAGGCGGCAATCCCGGCAAGTCTTCTGGAAAGACTTCAGGGTATTCTCTTACGATCGGAATGTCTTCAATCTTTGGTTCAGCAGCTTCTTTATCCACGATGTGTGCCAAGTAGGCAACACATCCCTTTTGTAAACACCTTCTAGCTTTCAGGCAGCTAATAATCCTTAGCGGCGTATCACGCTTCTCTCCGTGCACTACGATTGTTTCTTCATCCGTCATAGGGATGCGGATGGAATTCTCATGGCAAACAATCTCGGCCTTGTTACTCGATAACCAATCCATTCCCACTACCACGTCGAAGCTTCCCAACTCGACAGGCAGCAGATCTAGCGTAAATTCGTGTCCTCCCAATTCTATCACGCATCCTCTTATAACTTCACCCGTTTCGATTAGTTTCCCATTCGCCAATTCAATCGAGTATGGAACGTCTAACTTACTAGCGGTCAATCCAAGTATATTCTTAAATTCTAACGACACGAAACTATAATCGGCACCAGTATCAAAAAGAACAGATGCAAAACGTTGGTTTATAGGGAACGTACCGGTGACAACGTTCGGATCCTGGCGCAAATGTTAAAGACTCTTCCCCGTGCTTGGTTCAATTTTGGGCATTCCCTCTTAAAGTGCCCATCATCTCCACAATTAAAGCATCCTGGCCCTTGGCCATTTCCATTCCCAGCTTGAGTGTTGTTTTGGTTGCGATTTCCATTCCCAACCTAATTCGCAACGTTCCCACGGTTTCCATTTCCGCCATTATTCCCTTGCGGACGATTTCCATTACCACCACGGCTGTTGTTCCTATTGCCAAAACCTCCTTGGCCACCCCGGCCAGCACTAACCCAGCAAGTATCCTTCAAGTGACCAATTTTCACACAAGCTTCACATGTTCTCAGTCCGCATCAGCCAGAATGATGGCGCTGGCATGTGTTACACTTGGGCAGAGTGCCCATATAACCCTTTCCTTTGTTCTCAACACCGGTTGCAGCTCTAGCCGGTGTGCTTGACTCGCCCTTCTTGCTTACATGGTTGGTTCCTTGCTTGAAATTGGAAAATTTTCGCTTGTTTTCACCAGACGGTTCAACATGTGTTTCCTTTTTCTTCTGATCGGAAATTGAGAACTTGTTCAACCTAATGGCCTCTTCAGTAAGCGCCACACTAAGATCGATTGCTTCCGTGATTGTCGCAGGCTTGGACGTGGTAACCATACTCATTATCTGGGGTGCCAATCCCCAGATAAATCTCTCGATACGTTTAAACTCTAGTGTGACCATGTACGGTACTACGTGAGATAAATCATGAAATCTTTGAACATATTCTGCAATCTTGGGACCATCCATTCTCAGATGCCAGAACTCAGTTTCTAGCCTTTGTATTTCAGCACGCGAGCAATACTTCTTCCTCATTAACTCTTTTAACTCAGCCCAGGTTAACGCATAGGCAGCAGCTTCTCCTAAAGTCTGCACTTGTAGATTCCACCACGATAGGGCTCCATCCAGAAACAGCCCTGAGATGTAGGTCACTTGTTGGTCGGGAGCGCATTTGCTCATTCTTAGGACAGAGTCTGTCTTTTCAGCCCACCTAACAAACGCAACGGCACCTCCTGTGCCGTCGAAATTCATGGGCTTGCAGTCGAGAAACTGCTTGTAGGTGCACCCTGCACAAACGTTAAAATTTACAAATGGTATTAGCGGACGTGCTATAAATGTCCAAATGTATGGTAATATGCGTCAGACAACTTGATATTACCATGAGGTGGATTGTTATTGCCGTTATTGTTCGAAATACTCCCACTGGTTCCTCCCTGGGAGGCTGCATACTGCGCTATAGCGGCGGCAATTATCCCTTGGAGTTCTGCCTGGGTAGTAGGCATGCGTATTTCGCGTCTTGGAGGCATCTTCTAAAAGATGATCATGTAGGTCAGGTCATAGCAAGTATAATAATTGTACATATACAGTAACATCCATCAACACATAACATCTCATGTTATAAATTAAAACATATAACCCAACAAAGCATGTAGTGAGAATGTTGCCATTGAGCTTCATTAACCACGACCACAACAGTGTTTTACATGTTTAATAGTACATCACATATCAAAAGTAATATCATGGGGCTACATCACCCCCAAAAATACAAGTCAAACTACAACTATCATATACAAAAAGTGTGATCTCTCAAAAAGCTCCGTAAGCTGGCTCAATAGCGACCTTCTCACCAAAAGATTGACCTGCTTAAAACCAAAAACGCATATGCTGATGGCGGTGGAGGAGTAGGAGGAAAATGAGAGAATAACAAGCGACGCATGAGTAACCAGTCCTCCTCTAAAGCATGACATACGCGTAGCAAGTATGCTATCTGCTGCTCAGAAGTCGTGAAACGAGCGTCTGAATCGGGGGATAGTGGACGAGGAGCGTGTGGTGCTGCAAATGGGGTCTGACAATGACAGGACGGACGTGGAGCTCTCTCCAAGTCCTGAATACGACGTGTCAAAGCATCCTGCTGTATCATCAAAGAAGTGAGAATGTCCTTCGTAGAGTACCCAACATGGTATGGGTGGTATGGATCAGATAGTGGCATGATAGGGGGCGTAGTCCATAAAAATGGCTCGCTAGACGGAATGAAAGATGGTGCAGTAAGTGGTGCAATAGAAGAAAACTGAGGTATGACCGGATCAGACATCGATACAAGTGGAACAATAGTAGAATGAGGAATCTGAGGTATAAACTGGCCGCCTCAAGACATGAAAGGTGTGTGACCAAAAGGCTGTCGTGATGAACCCTCCCCAGGACGCGGTGGAGGGATGTCCTGGAGATAGGTAATCGGAAGATCAGCACGATGGGCATCGGTCGTGTGTGGGTGAGATAGTGGAATATCAGTGGGTGCCGAAACAGGTGTGACAGGTACCACGTGTGGTGGATAGTCATCATTGTCGATCCACCCATTACGGGTGTCGGCGTAACGTGGATCTATATGAGTAGCAAAAGGTGCACGGTCAAACAGTACCGGCACGGGGTCGGGAAGTGGTGCCTCAACAACAGGATCCTCTATTAAGGGTGGAGCAACGGCGGGCAGATCAGCCATGGGTACATCATCGGCAAGAAGTGCATTAGCTGGTGCATCATCATGGACAGGGTCATGCTCTAATGCAGGGTCAGGAGCAACCACAGGCTCTGGGGCCACAGCAGGCTCTGGGTTAACAAGATCTATATCAAGATTAGCAGGGATGTCATGCAAAGGATCAATAGGATCTACAGGTGCCTCTATGGGCCGATCCATGTGAATAAACTCAATGTCGTGGTCAGGGTCGAAATCAGGGGAAAGATCAGCTCAGAAGCGTCATCAACCTCGTGATCGAACTCGTGCGATGGACCGGGTGCAGCTGACATCGCCATGTCAGGGTCAGAAAAGTGAGGCTGCACACCATGGTCGTGCGAAGAAGCAGATGCCATAGACTCCAATGAGTCCGAGACAGGTGAACCAACAGGTGAACCAATGAGTCCTCAAAAGGTGCCTCAGCAATGGGAAGAATAACATCAGCAGCAATAGGGGCCCCGCCCTCATAGTCAGCCTCAGGGGGATCCGCCTCGAATAGATCAATGTCGTCGTCAGAAACGGCATCGAGTGGCATATCAATCACTGGAAAAGCAGCAAGCGGTATAGGAGCAGGGATCACCGCAAGTGGTAAATCTCCGGCAGGAAAGCCATCAGCAGGCTCAACTCCAACATCGGGCAGCGCGAACGGCTAAAAATCATCGTCGTCTGTGCTGGTGGTGTCTGATGTGTAGACCTCCTGCTCTGACGAAATCTCGTCATCTGACACGATCGCCATGGGGTCTAGTGTGTCCGATACTCCTGTGTCTGACGATGAAACCATGTCGTCTGTAACACAATCACATATATGCACATATATCAATCATAAAGTCAAATAAACATGTTTGCCACAATAAAGCAAGCAAGTAATCATCCTAGTCTTCCCAGACTACCCTCCCAGCCTCTCAGACTGAACTTTCTAGCCTCTCAGACTAACTCCCTGGTCTCTAAGACCAACCTCCCAATCTCTAAGACTACATCCCTTGTCTCTAAGACCAATCCTTGTAGGATCGTTTTCAGAACCGAATGAGTCGATCAGAAGAGTTTGTCTCTAAACGAAAGGCGGAAACAGACGTGTAGAGTTCAATTCAGCTAGATTCACGCTTAAAACTGTTGTAATATTGATTTCACACTGTTTTACAACCTGACAACACTTCGGCAGCACTTCGTTGCTCTAGCCGGAAACTTACAAATGGTGAAAGTTTGAAGGGTATTTATAGGACAAGACCCTCCCGTTTGAAGGTGACATGCCACCCTTCAAACGGTCACGACACGTTTAAACTTGACACTCTTCAAACTAGCAACCTTCAAACTAGCAGCCTTCAAACTTTCAGGCACTCTTCAAACTTTCAGTCCGAGACTCGATATAAGACGAAGTCGACAGATGTAATGCACCAACAGACCCCCCCTCAGATGTTGACGAGCCTTAAGTGTCGAGTCTTCGCATCTTCAGTCTTTATCAGTCCTCTCGAACTCTTTGAAGTGTCTAACGTTGTAAGAATCCTCAAATCTTTATCTCCTTTTTCTCTTCAGCATCAACAGACTCCTCACGATCAATCTCTACCTGGATGTCTTCAGACTCCCCCTTTCAATATGCTGGGATCGCAGTCTGGCTTGTTGAAATCACATAGTCCTCAGGTATTGGAACCTGGCACTCTATCTTCAGGTTCAAGATCGAAACCTGGCTATACATGCACATTCTTAACCCAGAAATAAATTTCACAAATTTAACATTTGACAAATTTATCAATCCAGATTTTCTCTCAAATTAAACCAGAATGATTTATCAATGATAAATTCTGATGAACCATTTGCAAAAATTAATCATTTTTTTTTCAAAACACATTCTCCCAAACCATTTGTTCATCATGTCTAGCACTTAAGATTTTGAAAATCAGCTCTCCAATATCAGTTGTCAAAAATCTTTTTGTATTTTTCAAAATTTATGCTAAAACACACTAAACTCTTTTTGAATTTTTGAATAGAATAAAAATGCAGTAAAGAAATATTTACAGACAATATTTTTGTGAGTTTGTGCAAGAGGATCATATCAGTTTTTGAGACAAATCACCAACACCGTTAAGCTTTATACATTTTAAGTTCTAAAAGATTCACTTAGATTGTCAGTATACTGATCCACTTAAATTTTCACACAAAGTTCAACTGCTTCGAGATACGAATTAATGTCTTAGATACTTAAACTCAATCGCGTGTCCCACCTCAGAATATACTCCCGTATCCAGATCCAAATATTCAGTCTTACAGGTAAATATGACACAAAAGATATCTGTAGGGGAATAAATTATGAAGAATCATGAGAGCTCAGGTCAGAACTACCATTCAGCAGAGAGATCATGACTCAACTTTTGGGTGTGTCCCCTTTAGAGGATCTTTTTTACAACAGCATTGCTAAGCAATTTTATTGTCTTATCATATATGCTGAGGGTGATGCTATGTTTCAAGCATTGCGGAAAGTATTATTCGAGGACTAGGTCAGAACTTCCATTCAGCAGAAGTCCAGGAATAATACCCCAGATATCACTGAGTATAAAGACCTAGTATATCAGAAAAAGGAATCTTTCAAACGAGATTTCGGGGGTTACCCATATATCCGAGAGATGTTTCCCCACGATATAAGCAAGTTTGAAATTTAGGTTTATATCTCGTCACAATCTACTAAATGTGCAAAAACCTACTGGCACATCATCAGTGACACCATTTATCACATTTTTAACTTTACATTTCTTTAGCATGTCGTGATAGTCCACTGATGTACTATCATTTCCTCTTTTATACAACAAAACTCATTTTTGAATTTTATCATGTTTTTGTCTTTTTCAAATTTTCAAATGTTTTTGGATTTTCTGAAATTTTTACTCCCCCTAAAATGCAAACACATTAAAGGAAATTTGAAAAAAAAAACTATACAAGTAAATAACAACTGATATCAAATCGCTTCAAATCGCCATCCACTTGGCATAAACAATCAGAACTCCCCCTATCACAAAACTATTTTCTCATTATGATTTCAAAACACTTAAGTTTGTTTTAACCAAAATGATTTTTCCGGAAAATAAGTTTTGTTAATTTTACCACTTTGTTGGTTAGGGATTTGGTTCATCATATTGTCCATTCAATCACTTGTATGAGGATTACATCAAGTTCAAACTAATGACCTTGACGAATCACTTGTAAGATCCAACCTTTTACCACTTGTAAAAATATCCAAATCATATAACCACATGTAAGAATAAAATCTCTACACAAACCATTTTACCAATCAAGATGCCGATTCCTGCTTCACACTTACCAAACTGGAAGCTCCGGCAATTCCTCAATCTGTAAATTTTAACAAACTTTAAGATTCAATCACACAATCAATTACTAAGAAAGATGCCGATTCCTGATCCGCAATTACAAACTTGGGATCTCCGGCAAGTCAGGTTTTTCAATGAAAGAAAATATCCACCCAAGCCTGACCAGCCTTGGGTGTTTTCAATTCAGAAGCAGTTGGGGTGTAATTTGCTTTCTTTGTAGCATAAAACTCCTTTACCCCTTTAACCTTCCCATCTACCATTTTTCCAAAAATTTTCTTCACATTCCCATTAAATGCTTTCTCGACATCAAATACTTTCTTCTCAAAATAGAATTGATTCGAAATTTCAACCTTTCCAACCTTTGATTTGAAATTCTCAACTCTCAATGGTGGAAAATGAACATCATCCATTAGAGACACTGAGTTTTCACCCTTTTTAACAACTTGTGGCTCCTCTGACTTTGTGGAATCAGATTCATCGCCAGATTTTACTTCTGATTTCTTAACAACCCATTTTTGGTTGTCAAGTTTCACACTTCGCCTGTAAAATCTCTTCGAACATTCACCAACTTCAAATGTTGAATTTTTGAAAACTTTAAATTTTTCAGTTGGTGGTTCGGTTTTATCAACAATAACTTCTTTCAGTTTTCCAGAAACTCCCTGTTTTGTGTTTGTCGCTTTTGGACAGTTCCATGCAATGTGACCAGCTTCATTGCATCGGAAACAGGTTCTTGTTTCTTTCCTTTGATAAGCTCCATTCTTCATCTTTTTAGCAAGAAACTCCTGGTTTGACTGTGTCCAGAATGAGCTTTTTGCTTCTTCTTCATGGCTAGTTCCTGCAACATATGTCATTTTTTGTTTATAATCTCGAACATATTTTTCATTTTTATAGTTTTCAGGTGGAATAAAACCAAGTCCTTTCTTTTTGTAGCTACGATTGTGGTTTGGTTTCTTTTGAAAACCAGAACCAGAATTGTAACCCTTTTTCTTGTTCAAACGTTGTTGTACTCTTGAGGTGTAAGGTTTAGGTTTTACATTAAGATTTTCATCTTTTATTTCAGAAATATTAATTTCTGTTAGTTTGAAAACCTTTTTTATCAAATCAGTTTTGACACCTCTTATTGGAAACTCTTTATCAAAATATAATTTTTCAGAATCATTCAAAGTATACACAACTTCAAATGTTTCATCATCCAAATTAGATTTTGACAATAAAAACTCTTTACTATAAACCCGTTTTCCCGACGATTTTGAACTTCTTTCGGACGAACTCGAACTCCCAACTGACTGGCACGAACTTTTGGACTCGGACTTTGACTCTGACTCCTCATCCTTATCCAACACCTGATCGACCACTCGTTTTATCAGTTCTGACTCATGATCTGTATCTGACGCTGTGAACGTGACGTCAATATTATCTGGTAAAACATCGGTTATCTCGGACTCCAACTTTATATTGACTGCCTTTTTTAGTTCTTCCTCGTTAGGTTTTCTAGACGAGTACCCTTCCCAAATCGGAGGCGGACACTTATTATAACAGACACCCTGTTTCTTACCAGTATCCTTTTTCTTCTTTGGCTTTGTTTCTTCACCTTTAAACATTTCAAATCCTTCAACTGTTGGATAAATTCTATCAATTATGTAGTCACAACCTTTGTAACTTTGCAGCAATCTTCTGATTCTTTCATTCTCAGTTGCTTCACTATCCAACTCTTTCTTCCACTTTGCACATTCTTCTATGTACAAGTTGATCTCTTTCTGCTTTGTCATCATAGTAGCATTCAACATCTTCAAAGCTTTCTCTCTTTCAGAGTTAGTCTTTTCTAGACTATTCAGAGTTCTGTTCAATACATCATATGACTGTTTCAAATTTTTTACATCAAACAACAACTTTTCTTTCAACTTTTCTAACTCACTAAATCTCTCATCTTTTTCTATACATTGTTTACATGACTCTAAACAAGTAAGACAGGGTTTTGTGATTTCAACGATCTTCTCAACTTCAATTATCTTTTCAACTTCCACAATCTTCTCAATCACTTTGACCTCTTTCATTTCCTTTGCAGCTTTCCTTTCTTTTAGTTTCTTCAATTTTTCTGCAAAATAAAATTCAAAAGTGTCAGAAGATAAATTTGTTTTTCCCAAATTTATCTGTTCCATCTCTTCATCACTATCACTTGTTTCTGATGAACTGTTTTCAGATGAAACATATCTTTCATCTTCATTTTTCTCTTCATCGGATAACACTTCCATCCATTCCTTCAACATTTCTGGCTTTTGAACAATATGTGCAATAGAAGCTTTGACATTAGAATCAGCTGGAATGTACTTGTCCCAGCTAAAACCATCAGCCACTTTCTCGTCATCTTGATCCATGATACCATAGTAAGCCTTTTTGTTTGCATCTTCGATCATTCTTCCATGTGCCGTTTGTGGATCTTTTTGTTGATGTGGTAGATGAGTGATTTGTTGATAAATGGATTTCCTATAATAATCATCTTTCCCAGACGACTCCTTTGCTCCTCTCGGCTTCTGATTCTTGCACTCTCTTTTAAAGTGGCCTTTCTCCCTGCAACGAAAACAGACAACTTTAGATTTATCAAATCCTAGATTAGAAAGGTTTGCATCCAAGAAATCATTTCTTCCTGTAACCAATCTAAACTTTTCTGCTCTCCTCAAAACACTAGCTAAAGCCCATTTAATATCCATCAGTTCCAGCTCCTCTGCATCGATTTGGTCATAATCTTCCTTTGTGAGCATCGGATTACCAATTCTTCCGGCAATCAACCCTTCATAAGACTCTAAAGCAGTGACCAATAATCCCATATGATTCTTTACAATCTCTTCAGAATAATTTTGTCCATTTTGAAGATGTAAAGCCACATTGCACTGAATTAGATGACCATTTCCAGCAGATGAACTTTGAACACTTGGAGGATTCACCGTTGAGAACCCACTAGTGTTGACTGATCCTTGACTGCTTGGTGTAGATTGATTTCCAGCACTAAATGCAGTTTGTATCTTTGGACTTGCTTCAGCAGTTTGAACATTTCCTTTATAGTACAATTTAATATCTTGTTGATGAGTAGAACTGTTCATTCTAGCAATTTTCTGCTGCTCCAGATCCTGTGCCTCCAACTTCTCTATAAACTGTGCAATCGATAACCTTCTAAACTGTCCGGAATTTTTCAATATCATCAGATATGTACCCCATTCCTGTTGCGGTAACGCATCAGCAAGCTTTTCAACCCATTCTGCTGGAGTTTTTGTAATCTTCAACTGTGACATAGTGCGTACAAGATGACAGTATCTTTCAATAAGACTCTTTGTTATTTCACCAGGCATGCACGTAAATAGTTCAAATTCCTTTTTCAACAAAGCTGCTTTACTTTGTAGCATTTCAGTACTTCCCTCAAATTTCTTTTCAAGAGCTTCCCAAATAGAATAAGCGTTTTCATCATGTTGAAGCAACACAAATATATCTTCTTTAACAGCTTGTTGTAACAAGTTGATCATCATCTTTTCTCCTTTGTAACTCTCTCTTTCTTGCTCCGTGAATTCTGAAATGATTTTACCGACTCCTGCTGAATTCTTTGGCCTCTCATACTCAGTTTCGATGCTCTCCCAAGCTTTTAGATGATTCGCCTGAACCCAATTCTCAAACCGTTTCTTCCATCCGTGATAATCTTCAATTCCCATAAGTTTCGGGGGTTTTTGCATTGTTCCGGTTTCATTCTCCATGTTCATGTTCTTAGTAATTTCGGATCGACTAGTCGGGGTTGTAGCAAAAGCGTTGTAAAAATCTTCACTCATGATTCGATATCGAAGAATTTCTCAAACTGGCTTTCAAACGAACTGGTTCACCTCGTGAAACACCTGACAAACAAACAAACAAACAACAATCAGTTTATAGATTTATCAATTAACAGAATAAGACTAGTACTCGAACTGGTGAATATTCTGTTTGGACTGAAGGTTGACACACTGTGCGGACTGAAAGTTGACACACTGTGCGGACTGCAGAATGACAAACTGTGCGGACTGCTATGACACGGATCCAATTTAACTGACCAGACTCTTTGAAACCTTTGAACTCCAAACTGTATGACCACAACTTAAGTTCAAATGACCTGGACTCCTTGTTTGTAAGCAATTTGCAATTTAATTTTCTGATGTTTCACGAATTCATTCCATTGGACCTTTAGAGGGCAATCAACACTTGCACATGATTGGGCCACTCAAAATCACTAAACCGACAAACAATTTTAAAGACCTGACACACTCAACAACTGATTTGACCAATTCTATAAAGCACCAAATGGATTTATGAGTTCACATGTATTCTGATAAACAATTTCTTGGGCCGATGAACCATCACATGGGCTTACAAAATGTAGATCACATGAACTGATTCTAGTTTCTCGTAAATCTATGTCTACCACATTAATCAACAACACATGCAACTGACAACTTTTAAGAAACAAAGTTCAAATCTGATTAGGCCTCGCAATAAGTGGACATTCAATTCAAATCACATGAACCGAGACAATGCAATATGGCTGCTTTCAATACACTTGTAGAACCGAGACACTTTATCAAGTTTGTAACCCCAATTCACATGCAACTTTGAACAAAAACAACATGTGACTGACAGACATCCTCGATTAATGATTCACTAAAGCTGGAAACAGCACATGCAAACCGACATAAACCACTGACACCTTGTTAGATGAATTACACAAAACGATGAACTTTCAAACGGTACACACAACTCGATGAACAATTACGTGAAGATTGAAACACTTTCAAACGGTCACAACATATTTCAAACTGTCATGTTGGCAACTTTCAAACGGTCAGGTTAGTTTCAAACGGTCAGGTTAGTTTCAAACGGTCAGGTTAGTTTCAAACGGTCAGATGTAACTTTCAAACGGTCATGTCCAGTTTCAAATGGTAATGTGCAGATTTCAAACTGTCAGGTGCAGATTTCAAACGGTCACAGTCAATTTCAAACAGTAAGGTGGCAGTTTCAAACGGGATGGGCCAGTTTCAAACAACAACCTCAAACTGGATGGCTGATTTCAAATGGGATGGACAGTTTCAAACGTCAGTTCAAACGGGATGCATTCCTCAAACGGGAAGGAACAAGCTTCGTTCAAACTGGATGCAGTTTTCAAGTCATTTTTACCATTTTTACTTCGAGTTTTGAACTGAAACTTTCAAGGGTTTGTTAAAATGCACTTTTACACATTCTGTGAAAAATTGATCCAATTTTAACCGTGAAAAATTCTTAAATTTTGAAAGAAGGTGTAGAAAAACAGAATTTATGGCTGAATTGGTATGAACGCTTCCTCCTGAGCTCTGATACCACTTGTAGGATCGTTTTCAGACCCGAATGAGTCGATCAGAAGAGTTTATCTCTAAACGAAAGGCGGAAACAGACGTGTAGAGTTCAATTCAGCTAGATTCACGCTTAAAACTGTTGTAATATTGATTTCACACTGTTTTACAACCTGACAACACTTCGGCAGCACTTCTTTGCTCTAGCCGGAAACTTACAAATGGTGAAAGTTTGAAGGGTATTTATAGGACAAGACCCTCCCGTTTGAAGGTGACATGCCACCCTTCAAACGGTCACGACACGTTCAAACTTGACACTCTTCAAACTAGCAGCCTTCAAACTAGAAGCCTTCAAACTTTCAGGCACTCTTCAAACTTTCAGTCCGAGACGAAGTCGACAGATGTAATGCACCAACAATCCTCCCAGTCTCTAAGACTAAATCCCTGGTCTCTAAGACTAAATCCTCCCTCAGCCTTTAAGACTGATCCTCCCTCAGTCTCTAAGACTGATCCTCCCTCAACCTCTAAGACTGATCCTCCCTCAGCCTCTAAGACTGATCCTCCCTTAGTCTCGAAGACTGATCCTCCCTCAGTCTCTAAGACTGATATAATATAAATTTTTTAAGAAGTGTATTGTGCCCCTTTTGTTTGTAAAAAAAATGTTTTGTGCCCTGGATCTGGACGTTTAGTGTATGCAATGTAAAAAAGTTTTCGTGAGAGCCCTAGTGATCATAGTCTAGACTCGAGAAAGAATCCTAGTTCGCTCTGATCGATGCTCTGATACCAAGCTGTCACACCCTGGCTTTGCGGAAGCGTGGGTTTATTTTGGTGTGACTTCTTAATACCATAGCATAATCACAACATTGCTATATGAAGATAAAACCATGATGTTCATCCATTCAACAAGTTTTAAAAGTTAACACGACAACATTGTTTAAAAGTTGACACTTACAACCATGACATAATTAAAAACTTGTTCACAAAACACAACCAAAAGACGTGAATAGAAACACAGTTTAAGACTTGTAACCCGTCCAGGCAAAGGTCACATTTCCTAAACTCGGATGACATCATTACTCCTACGCAGCTTAATCTCATTGCAAACTTGGCCAGATCCATTAGTTTCCTGAAATACATGTAGTTTGAAAAATCAACAAAAGTTGAGCGAGTTCATGTAAAAGTGAGTATGTATAAACCTTTGTAGTATGTATGAAAATCTCTGGTATGTAGCAATTAAGGAAAAAGAGATCACCATGTAGTTTGATCACTTGTCTAAAATATCCTATTCCCAAAATATATGTATTTTTCATGGTATTTGTCAAGTTATATTATTTTACCCTAAAAATAATATAACTAGTTCTCAAAGTAAGCAAATAAACACACAAGAGTTTTTTTTTTTTTTTTTGTATAAAATATATATTCTAAATATATATTTATCAAATTTTATTTACAAAATCATCCTCCGAGACTTTGTATTTTTTGTAATAAAATGATGGCGAAGTTTATTTCGAAAATAAAGTTAAAAATATATTTGTAAACACTTGTTAGGAAAATATTTCTAAGTGTCGGAATTCTAGAAAAATTTCGCCAAAGTTTCCTTTGTAAATGGAGGCGTCCACGCTTACTAGCGTATTATTTTCTTTTATAAAATCATTCAAATCAACCAACAAATTACTAAACAATGTTACACTAGTCAAGTGCCAAAAACAATGCATTTTTCATGACAACATAAACTTGGCGTTTCATAAAAACGCGTAGTAATTTAGTGGTGCGTTTAGTGGGTTTAGTTACTCTCTAAAGTGTGTTTATTTTCGTGAAAATTTTGCTCTCGGGATTTTTAGAGGTTCACAACTTGTGAACTTATTTTATAAAAATATCCGTTTACAACTTTTTCATGTCTTACAAGTATACATATACTTACTTCTTCCAAAAGTAGTGTAGAAATCATGACTTTTCTAAAAAAAAACCGTCTTTTAACTTGGTGTGTCTAGAAAAATCATTTGTAGATCTCGGGTCCATACAACCATCTACTCACTTAGTTCACTTATTTTTCAAGAAATCACTTTGTTACCAAGATTATGTTGAAACATGGAGGTGATCTTTTTATGTAAAACATTAATCACCTCCTAACTTGTTAACATAAGTTTTTAATCTTATTTTAACAAGTTTAACTATGATGATAAACACCCTATTACTAGTAATCCTCAAATAAATAATAACAACATCAAACAACTTTATTTTAACAAGAGTTCATCTTATTTCATCTTTATATTAGCTTTATGTTCAAGTTGTGTTCATGATCTTTTAATGTTCTTGTAGTTGCATCACAACATAACTATTAACCACCATAAATATAAAATAAAAGATGATCAAAGAGGCTAACTACTAGCTTTGAAGCTAGGGAAGAAACACGAGAGAAAAACGGGTGGATAAAGGCAAATTAGAGAGGTCCTTGACAAACCGTGAGCTCCACACTCCGTGATTCGCCTTGTTACACCTTGTAGAATACTTGGAACACTTGAGATGGCAACAAAAAAAATAATGATGGTGGCAAGGGGGTTCGGCCGAGCCTTGTTTTGAGGATAGAAGGATTTGTTGTGTGAGTAAGGATTAGTGGAAAGTGATGGTGGTTATTTGTAGATCAACCTCTTTATCCATTAGGTCTTATGCTCCTTGAAGTACACACAAGATTTACAAAAACCAAGATGAGATGTTATGGGGAAAGCACACAATTCAAATAAAATATCTAGTGGGGCTAAGCTTGAACCGAATTCAGCCATGTGGGGGGGGGGTAAAGTGTAAGATTGGGTGGGTACTTGGTGATTAGAAGGGTGTTATGTGCAAGTATTAGTGAGTGTTGTACATGCATGGTCTTCACACAATCCCAATGTTAGTTGCATGGGGATTTGATGGACTTTTACTTGAGCACCCACATGGGTGTCGTAGGTTTGAGAGGGGGCCACAAAAGAACCGATTATAAGCAATGGGAGGGGGGTTTAGATGAAAGTTATTAGGGGTGCTAGGTGTAAATGTAGTAAAATCAAAATCTTCTTACAATCCCAAAGTCTTGCTTGGGGACTTGATGGGTCTTTCTGGTGGCACATGGGGAAATCGAAATGTGAGAAGAGGGGGGCCATGTTGTGCCGCCATTTTCATGGGTGGGGGGGTTTAGTTGTAAATTGTGGGTAAATAATTTAATTAGTGGGGGTTTAATGTTATATCTAGTGTTTAGCGGGTACCGGGTATTATGTAAGGTGTTATAGTGCTCAGGGATCATAACTAGCTCAGAAAAAGTGTAATAATGTTTTTAATAATATTTTTGTGTTCCGGGTAATGTCCGGTTGTCCGGTTATATACCGCCCCGTTAAAGTGCTCAGTGATAACGTACAGTGCCCTATATGTAACTTTTAGTAACCTTTTTATTCTCGACACTTAGGAAAGCATACAGGATCGTTTTGCCATATTTTTTGCAATTAACTAGCATTGTTAAATGCTGAATTTTGGTTAACTAGTGCAGAATTCTGCACTTTAAGTATGTTTTAGGCACTTCCGGGCACTATAACTATCACCTAGTGACGCAGTTTTATGGTCCTTACCTCCCTACACTCTCTACCAGTGTAGTACATTATTCCCGGCTCATACTGGGCCTCAATATAGTGTCTGTCTAGGTGCTGTCATTGTCAGCATGTTTCTGGGTTATCCGTTTAGTGTGCTAACTATGCTGTGTGCATCAAGTTTGTCACTAATGTTTGTGTGTAAATAATAGAGTGATAGTATAAAGTGTGATGCATGAGTATGTATGTAACAGAAATCAATAAGCAGTTTAATCACAGTTGAAATCAAGCACAGTCATTAAGCACAATTTAAATATTAATTTAGTGTAAGGATAACTGTAAATGTGAGGGTTGTCACATCGCATACCGCGTACCTCTTATCGCTTATTGTGTGTCTATCGATCATCTCTCATCGCATGGTACTCAATCGTAATTTGTGTTGTATTAGTACACATGACATCGCTTCACGGGACAAAACTGGTATGGTCGAAACATGGTGGATACGCCGCTGGTACTTCCTATATATAAGTGTTTTTTCCATATTAGCAAACTCTCGTGGAAACATGCCATGTGGGATTTAATGTGGAATCTAATCGAAATAGCACTAATCGCTTGTCGCTTATCGCTCGTCGCCTATCCAGACATGCCACGTTAATGTTTCGTGTCATCATGCTACTCGCACACGCTGCCAACGCTATGTTCGCAATAAACCTCGCTGTTTAACCCATTCGATTCTACCTTCAGCTCGGTCTAACCTCCTATTGATTGGACCGAGGGAACACAATTCTATTTGTGTCTTATTGGCACACATGACACCGCCTCACGAAACGGAAGTAATATGCACAAAACATGGTGGATACGCCGCTGGTACTTCCTATATATAAGTGTTTTAATCATATTAACAAACTTTCATGGGAAAGTGCCAAGTGGGGCTCGATGTTAATTATCTTTTCGAACTGTTAAAACTGATTTTTATAAAAAATTTATTAAAACCATTGGACAAGTGAAATTTCCTCACAACATGGAGGTAACATCGAATCAGCTTAACTCCATGCCCAAAGGAGTTTCATAAGTCTAGTTTTCCTCAAAACTTTTGCAACATCAAAACGAGACCTTTCTTAAGACGTTGGTTCGACATCGAATTCAGCTCGAACCCATGTCATAGGACAGTTTTCTTAACTCCAGTTTTCATTTCCGAATTCTTTTAAAATGTTTAAACCTAAACTTTCTTAAAACGTTGGTTAACATAGGCAGCTTAACCCTACGTTATGAGAAACCTTTCAAGTTCTTCTTTAAATTTCAATCGCATCGACCTTACTAATTCTTCGAGATTCGTGATACTTTTGAAACGCCAACTCGTGGGATGCCACTTTTGTCATTACGTCGCCTTCTCGCTATCGCAATCGATTTCTCTTACTCGAGACGCTCTCGCTTGTCAACTCCCAGTCGAGTAACTCGTCGTATCACTACTTATGTGGTACAACCCTCACAAAGTCTACCTGATGGAATAATTTCGGGATGAAATTTCCTAAAGCTGGGGAGACTGTAACAACCCGCACGTTCGTGCGTTGTTACTACTCGCTACACTCGTTACGCCTAGCACCAGAGATTCGGATCATAATGTAACTATATCGCATACCTCGCTATTTCACAGTATATTCGCATATTTTATCGTTATAACACATCGCATCGCACATACTGACACTCACGATGACATTGAGTGAGGACCTATTCTACCCTCCTCGATAGCCGTGATGTGTCACAACGCAAACATTAACGCTACCAATGACTTTTCGCATGAGTACTACCCCATCGGTCATCGTGACGATGAGGACAATACGAGCAAGTAGTACCCCGTCAGTCATTGTGGCACAATGCATCGCAAACTCGAAAGCGCACCCGCAATCACGCGCAACTCGATTATCGCACCGTATATTTGAAAGTGGATACGTATATACGACCTTTTGTGATTAATTATAATAAACATATATATGAAAGTGTGTAACCAAACTATCGCAACGCTTAACGATCAAAACGAAACGCAGAAACATTGACCATTGGAACCACTCGATCGAGTGACAGCTCGATCGGACGGTCACCCGATCGGGTTGCCACCCGATCGGATTGCCACCCGATCAAACAATCACCCGATCGGTGACCCACCCGATCCATGACACTCCAACACCTTCACTCCTCTTCACCTATAAATAGCACTTGTCACATCACTTGAACAGTGATGTGACAGCTCCTACTCGACCAGCACGCTTTGGGGCTCTCTTCTCTCGATTTCTCGCTATTCTTGTAAGTTTTCAACCTAAATCTTGTACTTCTATAATCTACACGCACTCCTCCATTGTTCTCTCTTTTGAATCTCAACTTTTAACCGTGAAATCAACGGATTTGAGGTGTTCCAGGGTGATGTCATCATGGAGTTCATATGAACTTCAAGTTTTGGCATCATTACACCATGAATAACTCATATCTGAAGGATTTCCATAAGATTAAACAAAGTTTTCGCACAAATCTAAACATTTTCATGGTTAAAGGGATTGAAAGATGGTTTTCCAACTTTCTTTCAACTCTTTTACACTCAATATACTCGAAACCGATAGAATCAGAGCTCGTTCTGACCTTCTACTCTTTCCAGTGACGTGTCGGTTGAAGATCTGGTTTCTATCAGAGAGACTACCGATTTCGGGTTAAACATGGACAACCGTCTCGAACAGGTTAACTGGTTGGGCCAGGGTGATTCCTGTCCGAACGGGTCACTTGGGTCAAGATGGGGTCACTGTGGTTTAGCACGTTATCACACCGTCTCGATCAACACCGCAACCCTATCAAAACTACCAAGTATCAGGACGATCAGGCCATCGGAACGGACTGACGTCCGATCAGGTTGCCACCCGATCGGATTGCCGCCCGATCGGACAGCCGCCCGATCGGCTTGCACTTGGCCCCACACTTAAATTTTATTTCAAACTTTCAAGAGTTTGAACATCGAACGGATTGCCGCCCGATCGGATTGCCATCCGATCGAGCGACCACCCGACCATGTGATGTTAGAACTTCAACACTTAAACAATTTTCAACATGTTCAACTTCTAAAGGATTACCACCCGATCGGATTGCCACCCGATCGAGTGACAATCCTGCTTGTCCTCACTTAGTGTCATGCCGATCGGATCGCCACCCGATCGAACCGTCGTTCGATCGAACGACCTGAAAGGTAGAGATACTTCCCTATTTTCAAAATGCTACAACGAAAACTTCAAAGGACAAGCCACCATACACAAACACAACATTCCCAACGAGTGTCAATCCGACTGAGTGGCCATCTGATCGGATTGCCACCCGAACGGATTGACATCCGATCGAGTGACCATCCGATCAGATGGCCATCCGATCGAATTGCCTTTAGTCACTCGGATCACTTTTCACCGCTTAACGCGTCGTTCATCGCTTACGCTACCGTTCCATAATCAGGCTAACTCAGACGCGCTCTCAATCAATCCAATCAAGCTGTGCCTACTTGTTGAACACACACTGTGAATATACTTGAACCCTTTTTGCTTTTGCACTTTTGGGTGTAACATACGTTGCTATCGAATCAAATCATATCAAATGCTTAAACTATTTATCACTTGCGAATGACTTACTTGCATAGTTATACGTGATGCTAGTTACATATGTGCTAGGACTTATACTCGCGACGTCCCACCATGACTAGTACAGTACTATTGTGCCCGACGGGGTCTAGTTTGCCATCGAGTATTCGAGCATCGAGGACTTAGCTGGTAGTATCGGTTTTGTGAGTATATATGTCATGTATCCCGTTTATGTATGTAGGAATTCGCAGCACTTTTAATCTATTATGCTATAACATATCAAACCTGTATACTCGTCAATACTTTTGTATTGACATTATTTTAACGTATGTTGCAGGATAGATCGCAGGCTATTTCAAACCAAGCTAGGAAGTCTAGAAACTCAACTAAAATCTAGGTTGTCGGATTTGTATTGTTCGAGAGAACATGTAATCTGTGACGACGTATGTGATTATGATTGTTTATTAGTATGGGATAATGAACGCATTAATTATTGTCGCAAAATAGTTGTTATGGATTCTCCTGAGCAATCTGATTCGCCTAGTGCCGCGCCCCGATGATTCCGCCATCGGTTGGAGTGTGACATTCCTGATTGAGAAAAATGTATACTTACATGTCAAACACGAGCAATACTTTTTTTCTCAACCAAGCCCCGTACCACATAGCCTTATATTTCTTCGCTCGAGTCTTAAGCCTAGTCTCTTTCTCCATGATACGTTATTTGGGCTATTTTATGATATTGTGAAATGTGTACAATTTAGTGAATCCAAAAGATATATGAAGACCAAGTTAGTTGATACAACTAATGATTTGTGTTTATTAGCTATATAAATTTTCACCGTTTGATTATTAGTTTATGACTTCTATAAATATGCTACGTTGACACAGTTTTTTAGTCGGGTTATTTTTGTTCGAGTTCAAAATGAACATTTTTTTTCTAGAGTAAACTTTTGTTTTGCTCCCTGTGGTTTGGTCAGTTTAACGGTTTTGCCCCAAACCTTTAAAAATAGTCATTTTCCTCCAATAGTTTGCTATGGTTTTTTCATTTTGTTCCCTGCGGAGAGCAAAATGGAAAAACATACAATTTGGATAAAGTTAGAGGCGGGGAGCAAAATGAAAAAATCATAGCAAACTATTGGAGAAAAATGGTTATTTTTTAAGGTTTTGGACAAAACCGTTAAAGTGCCAAACCACAGGGAGCAAAACTGAAGTTTACTCTTTTTTCTAATTTCATAAATCAAAATTCATGTTATTTCTTACAAGTGTGCTTCCGCCTTTTGTAGTTTAAGTGTTTTGCAAGAGTAAAAGTTTTAGACTTATAAAGTACCACCACTTAGTGCTGTTTGTTTAGCTCTTAATGGTTCACAACTCTTACTGGTTTAGCACTTAATGGTTCAGACTGTTTGTTTTGCGAGTAGATGTCTGAATAGTTCAGATATTTGCTTCCGAATGGTTAAGCATTATAATGAGTCTGAATGGTTAAGACCTCTAATCTGAATTAGTCAGACATTTGTCTCTGAACGGTTAAGGTTTATATTGGCTCTTAATAATTCAGACCTTTTACTCTTACTGATTCAACACTTAATGGTTCAGACCTCTTACTAGTTCAGCTTAACCATTCAGAAATTGGCAAACACCCTCTTAGGAATTTACATCTTCGGCTTCTTATCATCAATATGTATACATAGAATCCACTCCAACCATATAATTCCCACTAATAACTTGTAACTTTCTTTAAACCGACTTACAAACAAAATAGAAAAAAGCCAATGTTTCCTATACCCCAAAACCCTCCAAGAATAAGTCATCATTATCATCTAAGGGCTGCATATTCACAAAGCCTTCATGTTCTTGTGCAGTAGCATCATCAAACCCACAATTCTCCAAGAAACTAAAAGATGGCATTTGAGCCTCAGTGTCTGGTCTGCTTTCATTATGCAGCAAGCTGGTTGTCTCTGAAACATCCAAATTGTTGTAGTTTTTAAACCCTTCACTTGTTGAAGGGCTGAGGAACTGGTGGTTGAATGTACTAATACTTTCAGAGCTCGGTTGTGAAGATTTATGGGAGTCCTTCAGCCAGTTTGGGAGCAACCGCGTAATGTTTTCAACACTGGACGGGTAAGGGGGGGTGCTAAAGTTTCCTGGTGGTGGAGGCGCAAGAGAGGTCATATATGGTTGGTGTAGCTGTTGCGGCGGTGGCGAAGTGGTGAAGTTGTTGTCTAGTGCTAGAGCATGACAAAGAGATTGTTTTGCCAAATGGATATTGGTTTGGAGCTGTCTTTCCCATTGACCTTTAGCAATGGTGTTGGCTTGTGAGCATGATGATGATGATGCTAACTCAGTGTTGGAGACAGACTTATTGAGCTTCTTTTTAAGATGGGCGTTCCAGTAATTTTTTATATCGTTATCTGTTCTTTGTGGAAGGTAAGAAGCCATTGCTGCCCATCTGTGAAATCAAATCAATTAGTGTCAAATTAACTGCAATCTTATTCAAAGAGACACTCATATATACAACTACATTACTAT
>JARYGA010000471.1:0-46746 GCA_030545235.1 Helianthus tuberosus
CGACACGTAAATAAAAATAAAGACGTAAAAGTCGATTAAAAAGTATTTAGAAAGTTAAATGGTTGTAATAGTCAATGCTGAAAATTAAAGGTTAAAAGTAAAAAAAAAAAAAAGCAAAAAGACAAAAAAAATCACTGACTACAAAAGTATTTAGA
Source organism: Helianthus tuberosus (assembly GCA_030545235.1). NCBI lineage: Eukaryota > Viridiplantae > Streptophyta > Magnoliopsida > Asterales > Asteraceae > Helianthus > Helianthus tuberosus. Next base: position 156 of record JARYGA010000471.1, read on the forward strand.
AAGTTAAAGGGTTGTCAGTGTGAATACTGAAATTTGAGAAAACACAAAAAAAATATGTCGAAACGTAAATCAACTTAAGTTTATATCGACACGTAAATAAAAATAAAGACGTAAAACTCGGTTAAAAGTATTTAGAAAGTTAAGGTAACGTAAGAGTTAATACTGAAAGTTAAAGGTTAAAAGTAAAAAAAAAAAACAAAAACAAAAAGACAAAGTCAAAGATACAAAAAAAAAAAAAATATATTGTAGCACTATCTATCCATATGTTATGAATTAATACATATATATGAATGTGGGCCTTTTTTAGTTTGATATACATGTGGGCTTATTATTAAAATTAAGTATCATATATTTTGTTTTTGGATCCTAATATTTTCTCAAGAGGTATTCTACGCAAACAAAAAAAAAAAAAAAAATTGCATTTCGGAGATAAAGTTGAGGATTAGCACAAGCACCCCTTGGACCCACCCTAAGTCCGCTCTTGATGTATATACTATATAAGGAGGACAAAAATATAAATTTACATAATTTTAATAGTTTAAGTAACTACAACTTTTAAAACATATGATACAATCCTTTAAAACATATTGTTGACTTTTAAATCAACTTCCCTCACGATTTTTAAAAATCATAATTCTTCGTACGTAAATATTCAAAAAAAAATACACCATAAAAACATGCATTTTACTCTCTTTCATTTGAGTATGGTATTACAATAGTGTTTTTTATTTTATAAAAAGTTAACATGTTACGTGATCACCAATGTTTGTTTTTCCCACAAGATCACGCAGCCATGCAGCCTTTCCAATATATTTATATATATAGTGGGAGGTTCAATGGGGAAGAGCAAAAAGTGGGGAACCCACTCAAACAAACTCTAATTGAACTTATTCTAGCGGCGTTGGAACCGGCTCATCAAACCCTATAATATATATATACACACACACATATATAGGGGATGGATCACGAGAAAACTAGTTTAAATGAGAAAACAAAAAAACTAACTAAAAAAACCTAAAAAACATACCAACATTTTTTTTACATTTTTTTTTTCTAAAAAATCGCTAGTTTTTATGAATGGAAAAAAAATTTCAAAAAAAAATTTTTTTTTTGCTGTATTGCACATGTGCACTATTACGGATATAGTGCACATGTGTAGTACACATATAATGCACATGTGCAGTACAACAAATTTTTTTTTTGAAAATGTTTTTTTATATATAAAAAATAGCGATTTTTTTATAAAAAATTGTAAAAAAAAATTTGGTATGTTTTTTTAGCTTTTTTTAAGGACTTTTTAGTTAGTTTTCTAGTTTTCTCATTTAGATGTAGTTTTCTCATGATCCTCTCCCTATATATATATATTGAGAAATACATTGACAATAACGAAACAAATAAAGAAAAGATTAATAAAACAAAACAAAATCAAATTGACTTTATTTCGACTAGGACTATAAAAAAGGCTTTTGATAATCTTAGAAATAGTAAGCGGAAGTCAAATATTTTTTTAGTTATCTTACTTGTCACAAAAATATGTATTTTTAAAATTATCACAAACCCAGGTTATTAACTTCAATAAGTTAAGATCTATTCTTCAGTACAATGGACCCTTTTTTTTTCTTAAGAATGAAATAAAGAAGTTTTTTGGAAGACAAGGAATCTTTGATTACGAAGCAAGACATAAGAAACTTCGAAATTATGGAATGAATCCATGGAAAAACTGGTTAAGAGGTCATTATCAATACGATTTATCTCAGATTACATGGTCTAGATTAGTCCCACAAAAATGGCGAAATGGAAAAAAATCAATGCCAGCCATCTCAAAATAAGGATCTAGACATATATATATATATGAGAAAATTGCAAAAAACGTCCTTTAAGTTTCACCAATCTTGCTGGTTTCAGCCTTAATCTTTAAAAGTTGTCAAAACCAGCCTTTAAGATTAATTTTGTTGTTAGTTTCATCCTTTATCACTAACCCAGTTACTAATCTATGTTAAATGGCCTCACATGCATAGCATGTGAGGGTAAAACCGTCTTTTCATGCCTGATATGTTATTAATACCCTAATAAAATCCCAGACCCACCCAGTCCGCCACCACACACCTCAACTTCCCCTTCCAACTGACCAAATCGAACACCATCCCTCCTGCCTCGACCCGACCCGAACCTAATCCCCCACCGCATCTTCTTCGTCTCCAGCATCCCCGTTCCGGCGACCACATTTTTTTCCGGCTACCATTTTTTCGTGACAGCCCCTTAAACATCCACATCCATCAACACATGATCTTTCTCAAAATGTGTTCTTTGACCATTCAACGTGATCAAACGCAAGATTTTCATCAACAGAACCCACAATCCAACCACCTAATTTCTTTAACTATTTTTTTATAATTAGGAACAGAGCATTTGTCGTGAAGGTATGAATTTACAACAATGGAATAAACCATCTATATGTAATTTTATTTCTTCATTACAATTTCATGTATTTCAAAATCAAATCCATCTATACGTCGTGAGGGTATGAATTTAGAACAATTAAATAAACAAAGAAAAGAATTGAAGCTTGAAGTGGTATGGTCCCAAATCTCACACCAAAGCATTCGCGAGTGATCATCACCCTTATCAAATACCCCCACCAGCAAGAACTTATCTGCGTCCGTGCGGGCACGCGTGAAGGCAACTACCGAATCTAATCGGTCAAGTGATGAGAAGACTTACCTTGTGTATGAAAACGGATGTTGCACATGGCGATGCGGCTTAGCACCGCATCCTATAAACATTTTCGTCACGACAAGGAATAAGGTGACAACGGCAGTCACCGCACATAGCGATGCGGCTTTGCACCGCATCCTGTGCACATCTTCGTCAAACCAAGGGATGTGGAAACAACCGCTGTTACCGCATATAGCGATGCGGCCTAGCACCGCATCCTATTGACGACGCAAGTGGGACTGATACATTGACTCAGGTGGCCGAAACAGCAAGTGGCACCAATGACAGTCATCTGTTAGCCCACACGTAAGCAACGCTGGCACACAGACTGACAGCCGCAGTGGGACGTGGCGTCACCTCCGTGACCGACAAGCCTGACACACCTACAAGGGGCTGCGCGTTATCAGTCTAGCCACTCAATTACCCTCCTTCACTCCTCGGCTATAAATACCCATCCCGGACCAGGTTTGAGGTATCACTTATCAAACTCTCTTACTCTTACTACTATCACACACTTTGCTCTCAAGCAAATTACTGATTCTCACGCCGGAGAGTGGTAACAAGGAGCAACCCCACCCCATCCTCCTTGTTACGAGTCACGGTGTGTTTCCCTTGTGCAGGAGACAGATCAGCGGACGATCCAGCCACCGATCCTCGAAAAGAAAGGATTAACCATACTTGACGAGACCAGTGAATTAACCTCCCTTGGTTAACCATTGTTTCATCATTGGCGCCCACCGCTACTCTTAGCACTTATTTCCATCTCTCTCTTTCTGGAAGATCATGTCTAATCGTCAACATAATGCCATTGGGGAAAACCTTACCCCCGCAAACGTAGGACCTACGGGCAACACTCCCCCGGTCCTACAAATCAGCCAGATTGGCACATCCGCACAGGGGGCGCTCCCCCCGTGTTCATTCCAGACTTTTCGCAGTACGCCTCAGTACTGCCACCAGGAGTAGACCTCCACACCTGGTACTTCCAACAACAGGCTGTTCTTGTTGCAGCATAGAACAACGCTTGCGCAACCGCGCAACCACACGGAGGACCCACACCCGCACTATATACACCTGCGACTCGTATCTTACAATACGAGGGCAGGATACCAACACACCCCGCTTCTCGGGATAGGCGCGGGTCACACGGATCCTCCTATTGTACCGTCCATACGCTCCAGGAGGACGACTCCACTTATGGATCCTTGGTTAGGAGACCCGTACATGACCGTCGGGCCCACCTGGAGAAAATCGGCGAGCATCAGCTGCTCACCAAGGGTCCGGCATACACAACCGTCTAGGACCGCACCCCCACAATGAGGGACACGACCGCACCGACCCAGACGACCATACATACTGCGGGGACTCTCAATCGGCTTATAGGCGACCAGGGGATTACAATTACTATCCCCCAACGCAACCCCGTACCGTATACGATCGCGCTGCAAAAAATGATCAAGCTCAACCCTACAGGCCAAGGCTTGCCGCCGAAAACTCCAAATTCATAAAGGAGATTGCCTTGTCCCCACTCACCAAGAGCAAACTTCTGCTCACGGTGGGCAAGTACAATGGTTCGTCAGACCCCGACGACCATATGAATGTCTTTACTGGGGATGGGGTCATCGGTCGTTGGGACGAGCCCAGCTGGTGCCATTTTTTCCCCCAGACCCTCACCGGACTAGCAACGGTCTGGTTTGATTCTTTGCCAGTAGGATCACTGGCCTCATTCGAACAATTGCAAGAAAAATTTCTCGCCCATTTTAGCCAGCAAAGACATCACAAGCGTGACTCATTAGATGTCATGAACATCTGACGCGGAGAGAACGAAAGTTTGGAAGCCTTCGCCATCCGCTACAATAAAGAATGCCTCAAAATTGGCGGGGTAGCGGACCAAATAGCCCGCAATCATTTCCTTCGAGCGGTCCACCACGACGAAATGATTATGACAATCTCGGGCAAGGAGGGCTTGCCAGAAAAATGGGACGATGTCATGGCAGCAGTCAAGACGTACGCCCAAACCACACGATCTCTCAAACCCCATGATGCGCGTGAAGTGTGTTATGGTTTTAATGTTTATTTTAAGCGCTTTACACCTTTTAAGTCAAGTTTTAAATTTATAAAACACGATATTTACTAACACTAAACACACATATGGGCAAGTGCACCCATCGTGAGTGTAGTATACTGTTGGTAAGATACCGAGGTCGTCCAAGAACACAAGAGCTTTTAGTACCGGTTTATCCTCAACGTCTAATCAAATCAAAAAGTTAGAAAAAGGTTTTAAACTAGAAAAATAAAAACTAACTAAAATGCTGAAAATAAAATAAAAGTAAAAACAGATAGACACGATGAATCACTTGGCTCCGACTCGTGTTTAGTGTAACCTTTGATTATTTCCGCACTTTTGCACTTTTTAAGAGATTATCTTAGTTATTGTAGTAGGCCCCTCTTTTGAAGGTGACGTTACCCTCAACCCAGTAGTTTGAGTCAGCAAGGATACAATCCTAAAGGGTCGGACTATTGAAAGATAATTAATTAAGTTATTAATGCATATTATGGTAGGCCCCTCTTTTGAAGGTGACGTTACCCTCGGCTAAGTAGTCTGAGTCTGCAGGGATACAGTCCTAAGTAGCCAGGTTAAAGTATTAATAGTAGCTTACATATGAGGGGGTCAAAGAGTTTGGACCCCCGCCATCCAATACCGTTAAGTATTGAAGGAGATCCTACTAAATTTGACCCAGGTCCTTGCAGGATCTATACACTGAACAAGGCAAGACTCTTACCAAACCGTTCCCTTACCCCCGACCAGGTAGCCAACATACCTCCATATAGACCGTGGAGATATGAATGGTGAAAATCTTTTATTTTATATAGACAGTAAAATAATGCCAAGACACCACGGACAAACGATAAGGAAAAATCACCTTCAACATAAGAAACTAGTTATTAAAGTCATTAATACATAACCAAGTAATAAGTGCGAAAAGATTAAAAATAAAAAGTATTACACTAGACACTTTGTCTTCACCAAGTGATGTAAGAGACTTAGGCAAACATGGCCTTGATTGTCAAGAACTCTTACGATCAATCTTGGATCCTGAGATGACTCACACACTCTATGATGGATAATGGATGATGGTGTTATGGTGGTGGTGGGTGGTGGGTGGTGGGTGAAGTGTGGGAGAGGTGGTGTGCCAAGGGATGGTTTGAACTTGAGCCAAGCACTCCTATTTATAGGCTGAACAGAAGCTCGGGCACGGCCCCGTGTCCATTGGGCGCGGCCCCGTGTCCATCCTCTTCTCTGCTTCATTAATTGCAGTTTGTCTACATTAGTTGACCACGCCCCCGTGTCCGCTGGGCACGCCCCCATGTGCAGAAGCATATCTGTACTATCAAGATTTTCCTGGATTCTGCGAATCTTATAGTTGACCACAGCCACGTGTCCGCTGAGCACGACCCCGTGGTGGGCGATAGAAGCTTCTATAGCTTTGTCTTTTATGCTGGCACTTGGGCACACCCCCGTGTTCACTGAGCACGGGGCGTGTTCAGCCTTCTGTTTTCTTGTTTTGCTTGGGAAGATGCTGTTGTGGGGTCGGGCATGTCTCTTTTGTTCCTTTTCTTGTATTTATGTTAGATTTAGCTGTCTTTTTGCTTCTTTTGTTAATTTGAGCTCATTTAATCCTGAAAATACAAAAGGAAGACAAAAGCACACTTTTTCCAATATTAGTACTAAAAAAAGGGTTAGTTTTATGCCACAATTGATGTAATTTATATGTTGCATTTTCCACACATCACCCCACATTGGCAAAGTCCACCCCCAGACGGAAGGTCAATCCTCCCGCCAAGAGACCAAGCGCAACAACAACAAGCGCAACCGCGATACATGGAATCGAGGGAATGATTCCAAACCATACACCCCGCGCGGATATCAGCCTGACGTGAGGGCAACCATTAATGCCTAGCGAGATCAGCGGGCATCCAAGAAAGACGTCCTTCTCACGGACGCACAGTTTTTGCGACCGGCCCAACCAATGAATTATAAAAAAGGGCAAGACTTGACCTTTTATTGTGAATACCGTAAAGACACGGGCCACTCCACAAACAATTGCATCAGTCTCAGCTTGGAGATTGAACGAGCCCTAAAAGAGAGGAAGCTACAACACCTGCTGTCAACTGCGCCAAAACAAACAAAGCGCATCACCCCCAATGACGAGGGCACCTCCAGCGGCAAGAAGGCCATGTATGTGGCAACCACTCACATGATCAATCACAGCCGCAGAAAGCCGCACAAAGCGGCAAGAAGAGGGGATGATGACTGGCGTGACGAACAAGTCATCTTCGCCAAAGTCCGAGGCGGACCGCGCGACAGGCGCGCCATCGTCATCACCGGCTACCTGGATCATTACTGTACCGAGCCTCTATTTATAGACCTGGGCAGTACCTCCGACATCATCAATGAGCAATGCTTCAAGCAATTCGATCAAGATGATAAAGATCGACTGCAGCCGGTGGACTACCTATTGGCCAGGTTTGCGGGGGAGACGGTGTTCCCTCTAGGCCAAATCACATTCCCCGTGCGCCTTACTAACGGTAAGCACACGCGGGTCGAGGAGGTAAATTTCATGGTCTTACCCCATACCTCCCACTACAACGTGCTTCTCGGGAGAGAATCACAGGGCGATTTCAACATGATAACGTCCGTTCCCAACTCTGCTATCGGTTTTCTAACCGAAACGGGGATCGCGATAATCTATGCCCGGAGAGAAGTAACGTCAACGGACGAACTGCGTCCCGCCAAAATGACAAGGTTGACCCCCAACACCGAACCGGAAAAATGGGTACTCAATGCAAGATACCCTGAACAAACGGTCACATTGGGTCACGCCTTGTCCAACAGCACATGAGCGCGCCTGAAGCAACTTCTCTTCAGAAATCAAGACATCTTCGCATGGACACCCGCTGACATGACAGGTGTCCCATGTAAGGTTGCGCAACACTTCTTGAATACCCTACTGGGTATCAAGCCCGTGACCTAGGGACAACGCAACGAGGCGATGAATGAGCAGGTCAAGGAACTGCTCTCCGCAAGCATCCTGCGGAAAGTAAAATACTAGACTTGGTTATCAAACCCAGTCATCGTAGAAAAAGCAAGCGGGGGCTGGCGCATGTGCGTCGATTTCAAAGACCTTAACAAAGCCTACCCCAAAGATTGTTACTCACTTCCAGAGATCGACGAAAAATTCGACAATCTCGCGCCGTTCCGATGGAAGTGTTTCCTCGATTGCTACAAAGGCTATCACTAGGTACAGATGGCAATCGAGGACGAAGACAAATCGACATTTCGCACCCCTATCGAAAATTACTACTACACAAAAATGCCGTTTGGATTGCGCAACGCAGGCGCAACCTATAAAAAATTGATGAACGACACTTTTGGTGATCAGATCAGCAAGAATGTCGAGATTTACATGGACGACCTAGTCATCATGAGCATGGAGGAAGACACCATGCTCCACGACATTGAAAGAACATTCCAAACTCCGCAAAGCGTTAACATGAAGCTCAATCCAGGGAAATGCTTGTTTGGAATGGAAGAAAGAAAGTTTCTTGGATTCATCGTCACAAAAGATGGATTCAAGGTTAACCCGGAAAAGGTTCAGGTGATAGAGCGCATGACATCGCCTTCAACAATAAAGGAGATGCAACGGCTAGCCGGCCAGCTCGCCGCATTAAATAGATTCTTGGCCAATCACGCGGCTAAATCTTATCCCTTTATCAGTACCTTGCGCAACTGCCTAAAGAAAGAACAATTTCAATGGACTGCAGAGGCAGAGAGCGCTTTCCGGGAGATGAAAGAGTGTTTGATTCAACTACCAAACACCAATCTATAATGTCAGCAAAATGCTCAACGATCCGGAGACAAGATACTCCATCATGGAGAAGTTGGTTCTCGCGCCGGTACATGTATCTAGACGGCTAGCCCGATACTTTACAGATCATGTAATCACTGTTTTAACCAACTACAGTATCGGGCAAATCCTCTCCAACCCCGAAATCTCTGGAAGACTTGCCAAGTGGGCTATTGAACTCGGCGGACACACTCTTGTTTATAAGCCTCACCCAGCAATAAAGGACAAGTTTTAGCTGACTTCGCTGCGGAAGTACCAGCGAATCGCATCCAAAAATGCGAAGATGAACAAAATCCTACACCTCCGTCGTCCCCATCGGACATCTGGGCACTATACACTGATGGTGCGTCCAATGAGGACGGCACGAGTGAAGGCCTATGACTCGTCAGCCCTGACGACCAAGAACTTACTTACGCCATATGCCTCGACTTCAAAAGTACAAACAACGAGGCGGAATACGAAGCATTACTCGCAGGGCTACGGTTGGCAGTCAAACTCGGCGTGCAACATTTGGAAGCCCACGTCGATTCATTACTAGTTGCGGGGCAAGTCCACGGAGACTAAGCCGCGAAAGGGGACATTATGATCCTCTTTCCTGAACAAGCCAAGCAACTGATGTCACAGTTCACCTCCTTCAACATTCGACATATCAACAGGAGTGTAAACAAACCTGTGGGTGCACTTTCAAAACTAGCATCCACCAGCTTCCAACACCTGGCAAAGGAAATACATATTGAGGTCCTCCAAAACCGCTCAGTACCCCTGCGCCAAGTCAATGTCATCCAATACGGTACAACGTCTTGTATGACGCCAATCATAAGATACCTACAATCAGGTATTGCCCCCGAGAATAAAGCAGAGGCACGCAAACTACAATACAAAGCATGTCACTATCAAATGGGGGACGATATCTTATACCGCAAGTCATACCTAGGGCCACTCCTACGATGCGTCGACCCTCAAGATGCCAGATACCTGGTCAGAGAGATACATGAAGGAACATGTGGCATACATGCAGGCCCGCGCATGGTAGTCGCCAAAATCATGAACACTGGGTATTACTGGCCTGGCATGCACCTGGACGCTGTTAAGATCTTGCGCAAGAGTTTCAGCTGTCAACGATATGCACCAAAAACGTTGCGCCCAAAGAACAACCTGATCCCCGTAACCACCGCGTGGCCTTTCCAAAAATGGGCAATCGACGTGGTAGGACCTTTTCCAGATGCACCAGGTGAAGTGAAATTTATCATAGTGGCTATCGACTACTTCACCAAATGGGTAGAAGCAAAACCGCTAGTCTCTACCACCGCTATGATAACAAGAAAATTTGTCTGGGAACACATCATCTGCCGTTACGGTCTACCAATGTGCATCGTAACCGATAACGGCACCAACTTCGCTGCTGACGACTTCCAAAATTGGTTGAAAGAATTAAACATTGACCACGTTTTCTCTTCTGTGGTGCACCCTCAAGGGAACGGCCAGGTAGAAAGTATCAACAAAAGTTCCTTCGAAAGAATAAAGGCATGGTTGGGAACAGCCAGGCGTGGCTGGGTCGATAAACTCCCAAGTATCCTATGGGCGCATAGGACCAACCCGAAAACAAGCAATGGCGAGAAACCCTTCAGTCTAGTCTACGGTCACGAAGCGGTGATCTCAGCTGAAATTGGTCTCCCTTGACCTAGGATGCTGGCTGTCAACAAAATTGACAACAGCGACGAGTGCAAACTTGAGTTAGACCTCTTGGAAGAAAGGCGTGAAAATGCAGCAATCAACGAGGCCAAATACAAAACAAAGCTTGAAAAATACTACAACGCGCGCGTCCGAATTTGCACGTTTAATCCGGGAGATTACGCCCTTCACGATAATGAAGCTTTTAACGCATAACGCCCAGGGAAACTTGCCCCTAAATGGGAAGGCCCCTATCTCATCCAACAGGTTTTGGGCAAAGGTGCGTACAAACTACAAACGTTAGAAGGAGACACTATCGCAAGGACCTGGAATGCACAGCAGCTTCGACGCTGCTATATGTAAGCTGCAATTTACATTTTCTATGTAACCCAATGGCCCACAGGCCACCTGTTAATAAATAAACAGTTCAATACAACATTGTTTATCTTTTCTATTACAATGCGTGTTCCACTTCACGGTATCTACAAAAATAGATTGTCAAAATCTTCATTCGCGATACCCATACAAAATGGCAACCACACACAGATATTGTAATAGGTCAGCAAGGAAAAACGTTGCTATGTATCCGGCCGGATGTGTACAGCAGATTGCTCGCGGTTTTTTCAAACCAGAACACAATTCCTAGGCCCTAACGGGATAAAAATGGGAATTGACAACTACTTGCACGGCAATGGTGTACAATATACTCATTACTTCACGCATTTCCTAACCAGTGGAACGTGACTGATGAAAGGTGTCGACTCACCTGCGCTCTAAAACCAGCAGAGTCACACATTAACGCACTTGCATATCACCTAGACATGCAAATGGCAAACCCTGACTTAAAGTTATTTACATGCGCCTTAAACATTGGCCTTAAAAAATATTAACTCACCTGCGCTCACACAAAGTCAACAAGTAAAAACCCTTTGCTTATATACTTTGAGCCGCACATACTTGCATATCACCTAGACATGCAAATGGCAAACCCTGACATAATGTTATTTACATGCGCCTTAAACGTTGGCCTTAAATCATATTAACTCACACGCGTTCAAATAAAGGCAAGAAGTAAATACCGTTACATACTTTGAGCCAAACAAGAATTTTATATCCAAAATACTTATGCACCCATTCGGTACATAGAGAACAACCTTTACATATGGTCTTTCGAACATTTACATAAAAGAAAGCAAAAGAAGGCACGAAGGCCCAACCTATTCTTCGTTTGTACCACTAGTGCCTTCACCCTCCCTCACCGGGTTAAAGAGCATGCGTAAACGATCCACGTAATCTTCCGCTTCCAAACATGTCTCAATACGATCAAGAGCGGGAATGGAAAGTTTGTTGTACGCATCCACAACAACATCAAAAGCAGCTTCTGTATCCACGCCATGAAACCCGTAACGTTCGTCAGTAAACTTACCACCACAGAACGGGCTCACATCGCTAAGGCGCTTGTTATAACCAGCCTTGAACCCCGCCCAACGCACACGCTCATTCATGTCAGTAATCGCAGCCGCGTTCTCAGGAGCGTTAAGGATAGTCTCCACAATCTGATCTCATAACAACAACAATGTTACTAAGGCGAATACAGGAATAAAAATGGCACAAGATACTTACATGCCCGATACCATTCTGGCGCATCCACACATGATCCTCAGTAACCTGGGCTAGGGAAGTGACCAACCCATCTCTAGTTTCCTCAGCTTGCTTTGCCCGCGTCTCAGCCTCAGTAGCGCTGGAGGTCACTTCCTCAAGGATAGTTACACGGCTCTGCACTTACGCCTGTTCGCAATAAGCAAAGACAAGTATAAGCAGACAATCTATTACACTTATCAAAACAAGGGAACAACTCATGCATAGTCATAGTTCATACCTGGAGTTCCTCCATAACCTTGTTTAGCTTTGTGCAGTCAGCATTCGCATCCGAAAGCTCTTTGGCAGCACGCGCCTCCGCCTCCTTCAGCGTGGTAGCACCGCGTGTCCCCGCTTCTTTAATAGCCGCTACATCTGCGGTCATTTCCTTGACCAAAGCGGCATTAGTGGCCTTCAGATTATTAAGCTCCTGACGAACACGGAAAGCTTTTCATTCTCTCTAGCACAAGCTTCCATCCAAAGCTTACGCTCATCAGAAAGCAATTTGGCAAGAGAACGAACCTGTTCAAGGCCAGCGGATGCGGCCCACCTTTCAGTCTGCTTCAGTTTCTCAAAAGTTGCTTTATCCTTCTCCAACTGCTCCTTACCCGCTTAAGCAGTTTCCATCATCGCCTCAGCTTGCGCCCTTAACCGGATGGTTTCCACTTCCCTGCGAGCTAAGGCATTATAATCCTCCATAACTGCATTCGCGATTATGGAGCCTCCAACAAGCATGGAGGCAAGTTGGCTCTGCAAGTTTTGGCGACTTAGGCCACGAGCTCGAGCAGTCTCAACAGGGGTCCCCAATCCCCTCAAAGCTTCCCTACACGCAGAGGGATCATTCATCACCTCATCCCCCTGTAAAATACTCCATGAGGGATGGTGGAAATCAAAACTACGCTCTGCCACATAAGAACGATAATAGTAATCCAATTCAGTCTCCCCCTGCTGAATTGGTGGTTGATCTTCACCGGCAGTGTCACCTTCTTGGGGATACCTAGCCCCATAAGCACTAGGCATCTGGATACTCGTCATCAAGTACTTGAATCCCGACTCCGTCCACCTTAACACTGGCTAGGACTTGCCATGAGCATTTACTTCCGCCTCCTCCTCCGCCGTCGGCGACGACGGCGGTTCAGGATTTACAGCGGCAATTGTAGAAGGGTTTGAAGGGCTAGCCATTGAGAATAGGAAAAAACGAACAACACAAAGAAACTGTGAAACTCTCACCGGAAAAATCAAAATCTTGATCGGAGAAGAAGAAGAATACTGATTTTTCTCGCCGGAAAAATTTTGAAATTTCGAAAAGTGAGGGGAAACTCTAAAAGATTTCCCCTTTTATACTCATCGCAATTAATGCGATCACAGTAACCGAACAGATGTGCAATTTAGAGCCCGTCATAAGCCGCCACGTGTCAAGCGATGGTTCTCCTGACAGTTATCACGTGCGCGTGGCCGCCCACGTGCCTGACATTACACGACCTTTTGCACTCCTGCTACAATGCATTTATTACCTTGGGCAGTGCAAACGTCCTTTCATTTCAGCAGATGCCAGCTAATTCTCACCAACTTCCACCAACCCGCACGTGCGGTCTACAACGTTTACAAAAAGCGACAAGTGAAGACAAAACTCATGTACGCGACATGCGGTTTATCTGGTATCTCATACCACAACCTATACCGCATGTCGTTTTTACATACCCCCTCAAAAAAGAAAAAAATATGTCTACATACCACGTAAAGGGGGATAACCAAGCTCTTCATAGCTTCACTTCCACACGCGGAATATTCGAAGATTACACACACGAGCCCGCACAGGTGTATCAGATACTCAGAACCAGCAATGTTCTTTGGACTGCGAAAACCGTACCTCAGAAACAGGCAAACCATAATGCCTTAAAGCTTCTTCAAGCTTCAAATCCCTCGTTTCCGGTTCACAATCACGGAGGGGAAAGAAACAGCTTCTCAATAGGGAAAGGATAGGTGTGATGAGCGACCGCACATCAGCAACCCTGACTCCTGAACCTTCAAGAGCCACATCAAGTGCAACCCTCTTTTAAAGAGAGTCTTCTGTTACAAACCGCAGATACTCACGAGTCGCTGCGGCCGATCCATAACTATGGAAACGGTAGCAACGGAAGAGCCACGACTAAGTCATCAGATAGATGATCAAAGCTACTTCAAGGAAAACTGCTCATTAACTTCCTACGAAGGAAAGTGGTTACAGAATGAATGCGGACGAGTTTCACCCAGATTCCTAAGTAACCGCGGTGATCTCATTGAGCAACTAGCCAAGCAATGGTGGTAACAAGTCTGCTTATGACTTTGTTTACCTACCAAGTGACCGCATAGAATAAACAATGGTGGGCACAAGCATGCCTATGACCATGTTTATTTAACCATCATTCACCTGAACGATTGCATTGTTCGGCCAAACACGGCTAACAATGCAGGACAGTTCCTCACATTGTTCGAGCAAACATGTCCAACGATGCTCGGGAATAAGGTAACTGCAAAGGACATGCGGTTACTTGAGAGCTGAACTGGAAGAAAATGAACACCCCACAAAGTAGGGATCATCGTTACATGTCCGGTTGATAAACATAAAGCATCAGCATGACACCCTCGTATTGCATCAGAAACCGCAAAGGTTACACCTAGAGTTACGGGCAATGGAGAGTTCGTCCTCATCTTCGGTCATCGTCTCAAAGGTTGGTTTAGCACACTAACAGGTGACAATCATGCTTGATGACATCAGAAAAAGGTAGAGTACACTACCAGAGTCATCAGCTGATGTTAGAGAATCAGCCTAAACTTGCTCACCGGTCCGGAAGAGACGGCACACAACTCTACCAGATCTCCGGCTTGATTTACTTGAAGCAGGAGCCACCGGTCAGGCCTAGAATCTTCTCTAAACCTACTTTAAAAGTACCCACTCGACCTAATAGTCCAGCATTCCTCCCACAAGCAACTTGCGTGAGGAAGAAACATTGGACTGGGGGCTTGAAGGGGTATGGTCCCAAATCTCGCACAAAAGCAGTCGCGAGTGACCATTATCCTTATCAAATACTCCCACCAGCAAGAACTTATCTGCGTCCGTGCGGGCACGCACGAACACAGCTACCGAATCCAATCGGTCAAGTGATGCGGCTTAGCACCGCATCCTATAAACATTTTCGTCACGACAAGGGATAAGGTGACAACGACAGTCACCGCACATAGCGATGCGGCTTCGCACCGCATCCTGTGCACATCTTCGTTAAACCAAGGGATGCAGAAACAACCACGGTTACCGTAGATAGCGATGCGGCCTAGCACCGCATCCTATTGACGACGCAAGTGGGACTCACACCTTGACTCAGGTGGCCGAAACTGTAAGTGGCACCAATGACAGTCATCTGTCAGCCCACACGTAAGCAACGCTGGCACACAGACTGACAGCTGCAGTGGGACGTGGCGTCACCTCCGTGACCGACAAGCCTGACACACCTGCAAGGGGCTGCACGTTGTCAGTCTAGCCACTCAATTACCCTCCTTCACCCTTCGGCTATAAATACCCACCCCGGACCAGGTTTGAGGTATCGCTTATCAAACTCTCTCACTCTTACTACTATCACACACTTTGCTCTCAACCAAATTATTGATTCTCACGCCAGAGACTGGTAACAAGGAGCACCCCCACCCCATCCTCCTTGTTACGAGTCACGGTGTGTTTCCCTTGTGCAGGAGACAGCGGACGATCCAGCCGAAAGGTATCACATATTTCTAAAAAATTAGTAATATGTAGATGGGGATCCTCGTCCACAAGCCCATGAAAGGTTGCGGAGTTTTGAAGCATTTGTATCAAATGCGGTCGAAGTTCGAAGTTATTGGCTTCGACATTCGGTGCATTGATAGCGGCGCCGAGATTACCTACAGTGGGCCGTAGGTAATCCATGAGGGTACGTTGGTCCGCCATTTGAGGTGGGTCCCCCGAAACTTTCTCTTGGTTTTTAGCTTTAAGTCTTTTTTATGAGAAAGCGTTTGGGTTCTTCTAGAGGTTCATTTATGTCTCTACTAGAACTGGAGCTCATGCACTACGTAGGAAGTTCAAATGTGGCGCCTGGGTTCCAAGTCCTGCAATAAAAACAGAAAAGAATGTTGGTCAGATGGTTCACCACGGCCCCGTGCTCAGTGAACACGGCCCGTGGTCGGAAGTACAACGTTTGTTTTCCGGATCCCTGTTACTGGGGAGTTGGACACGGCCCCGTGTTGCACCGACACGGCGCCGTGCTCAGCTCTTTGTAACTCGGAAAAATAAAAACTGCCAGTGATAATGCTAGACACGGCCCGTGTCCGACCAGGCACGGCCCGTGCTGAGCTCTGCAGAAACTGAAAATTTAAGAAAAATCCTAAAAAAATAGAAAAATAAGAAAAAACGATTAGGCCGTTGATTCCTAACTTTCTTAAAATCCTTGTGTCCCCGGCAACGGCGCCAAAAACTTGATGTGCGTGAAGTGTGTTATGGGTTTAATGTTTATTTTAAGCCCTTTACACTTTTTTAGTCAAGTTTTAAATTTATAAAACACGATATTTACTAACACTAAACACACATATGGGCAAGTGCACCCATCGTGAGCGTAGTATAGTGTTGGTAAGATACCGAGGTCGTCCAAGGACACAAGAGTTTTTAGTACCGGTTTATCCTCAACGTCTAATCAAATCAAAAAGTTAGAAAAAGGTTTTAAACTAGAAAAATAAAAACTAACTAAAATGTTGAAAATAAAATAAAAGTAAAAACAGATAGACAAGATGAATCACTTGGCTCCGACTCGTGTTTAGTGTAACCTTTGATTATTTCCGCACTTTTGTACTTTTTAAGAGATTATCTTAGTTATTGTAGTAGGCCCCTCTTTTGAAGGTGACGTTACCCTCAACCCTGTAGTTTGAGTCAGCAAGGATACAATCCTAAAGGGTCGGATTATTGAAAGATAATTAATTAAGTTATTAATGCATATTATGGTAGGCCCCTCTTTTGAAGGTGATGTTACCCTCGGCTAAGTAGTCTGAGTCAGCAGGGATACAGTCCTAAGTAGCCGGGTTAAAGTATTAATAGTAGCTTACATATGAGGGGGTCAAAGAGTTTGGACCCCCGCCATCCAATACCGTTAAGTATTGAAGGAGGTCCTACTAAATTTGACCCAGGTCCTTGCAGGATCTATACACTGAACAAAGCAAGACTCTTACCAAACCGTTCCCTTAACCCCCGACCAAGTAGCCAACATACCACCATATAAACCGTGGAGATATGAATGGTGAAAATCTTTTATTTTATATAGACAGTAAAATAATGCCAAGACACCACGGACAAACGATAAGGAAAAATCACCTTCAACATAAGAAACTAGTTATTAAAGTCATTAATACGTAACCAAGTAAAAAGTGCGAAAAGATTAAAAATAAAAAGTATTACACTAGACACTTTGTCTTCACCAAGTGATGTAAGAGACTTAGGCAAACATGGCCTTGATTGTCAAGAACTCTTACGATCAATCTTGGATCCCGAGACGACTCACACACTCCATGATGGACAATGGATGATGGTGGTGGATGATGGTGTTATGGTGGTGGTGGGTGGTGGGTGAAGTGTGAGAGAGGTGGTGTGCCAAGGGATGGTTTGAACTTGAGCCAAGCACTCCTATTTATAGGCTGAACAGAAGCTCGGGCATGGCCCCGTGTCCATTGGGCACGACCCCTTGTCCATCCTCTTCTCTGTCTTCATTAATTGCAGTTTGTCTGCATTAGTTGACCCCGCCCCCGTGTCCGCTGGGCACGCCCCCGTGTGCAGAAGCATATCTGTACTATCAAGATTTGCCTGGATTCTGCGAATCTTATAGTTGACCACGGCTCCGTGTCCGCTGAGCACGGCCCCGTGGTGGGCGACTGAAGCTTCTATAACTTTGTCTTTTATGCTGGCACTTGGGCACGCCCCCGTGTTCACTGAGCACGGGGCGTGTTCAGCCTTCTGTTTTCTTGTTTTGCTTGGGAAGATGCTGTCATGGGGTCGGGCATGTCTCTTTTGTTCCTTTTCTTGTATTTATGTTAGATTTCGCTGTCTTTTTGCTTCTTTTGTTAATTTGAGCTCATTTAATCCTGAAAATACAAAAGGAAGACAAAAGCACACTTTTTCCAATATAAGTACTAAAAAAGGGTTAGTTTTATGCCACAATTGATGTAATTTATATGTTGCATTTTGCACACATCACCCCACATTGGCAAAGTCCACCCCTAGACGGAAGGTCAATCCTCCCGCCAAGAGACCAAGCGCAACAACAACAAGCGCAACCGCGATACATGGAATCGAGGGAACAATTCCAAACCATACACCCCTCGCAGATATCAGCCTGACGCGAGGGCAACCATTAACGCCTAGCGAGATCTGCGGGCATCCAAGAAAGACGTCTTTCTCACGGACGCACAGTTCTTGCGATCGGCCCAACCAATGAATTATAAAAAAGGGCAAGACTTGGCCTTTTATTGTAAATACCATAACGACACGGGCCACTCCACAAAAAATTGCATCAGTCTCAGCTTGGAGATTGAACGAGCCCTAAAAGAGGGGAAGCTACAACACCTGTTGTCAACTGTGCCAAAACAAACAAAGCGCATCACCCCCAATGATGAGGGCACCTCCAGCGGCAAGAAGGCCATGTATGTGGCACCCACTCACATGATCAATCACAGCCGCAGAAATCCGCACAAAGCGGCAAGAAGAGGGGAATATGACTGGCGTGACGAACAAGTCATCTTCGCCAAAGTCCGAGGCAGACCGCGCGACAGGCGCGCCATCGTCATCACCGGCTACCTGGATCATTACTGTAAAGAGCCTCTATTTATAGACCTGGGCAGTACCTCCGACATCATCAATGAGCAATGCTTCAAGCAATTCGATCAAGAGGATAAAGATCGACTGCAGCCGGTGGACTACCCATTGGCCGGGTTTGCGGGGGAGACAGTGTTCCCTCTAGGCCAAATCACATTCCCCGTGCGCCTTACTAACGGTAAGCACACGCGGGTCGAGGAGGTAAATTTCATGGTCTTACCCCATACCTCCCGCTACGACGTGCTTCTCGGGAGAGAATCACAGGGCGATTTCAACATGATAACGTCTGTTCCCAACTCTGCTATCGGTTTTCTAACCGAAACGGGGATCGCGATAATCTATGCCAGGAGAGAAGTAACGTCAACGGACGAACTGCGTCCCGCCAAAACGACAAGGCTGACCCCCAACACTGAACCGGAAAAATGGGTACTCAATGCAAGATACCCTGAACAAACGGCCACATTGGGTCACGCCTTGTCCAATAGCACATGAGCGCGCCTGAAGCAACTTCTCTTCAGAAATCAAGACATCTTCGCATGGACACCCGCTGACATGACAGGTGTCCCATGTAAGGTTGCGCAACACTTCTTGAATACCCTACTGGGTATCAAGCCCGTGACCCAGGGACAACGCAACGAGGCGATGAATGAGCAGGTCAAGGAACTGCTCTCCGCAGGCATCCTGCGTGAAGTAAAATACTAGACTTGGTTATCAAACCCAGTCATCGTAGAAAAAGCAAGCGGGGGCTGGCGCATGTGCGTCGATTTCAAAGACCTTAACAAAGCCTACCCCAAAGATTGTTACTCACTTCAGAGATCGATGAAAAAGTCGACAATCTCGAGCCGTTCCGAAGGAAGTGTTTCCTCGATTGCTACAAAGGCTATCACTAGGTACAGATGGCAATCGAGGACGAAGACAAATCGACATTCCGCACCCCTATCGAAAATTACTGCTACACAAAAATGCCGTTTGGATTGCGCAACGCAGGCGCAACCTATAAAAAATTGATGAACGACACTTTTGGTGATCAGATCAGCAAGAATGTCGAGATTTACATGGGCGACCTAGTCATCATGAGCATGGAGGAAGACACCATGCTCCACGACATTGAAAGAACATTCCAAACTCCGCAAAGCGTTAACATGAAGCTCAATCCAGGGAAATGCTTGTTTGGAATGGAAGAAAGAAAGTTTCTTGGATTCATCGTCACAAAAGATGGATTCAAGGTTAACCCGGAAAAGGTTCAGGCAATAGAGCGCATGAGATCGCCATCAACAATAAAGGAGATGCAATAGCTAGCCGGCCGGCTTGTAGCCGCATTAAATAGATTCTTGGCCAATCACGGGGCTAAATCTTATCCCTTTATCAGTACCTTGCGCAACTGCCTAAAGAAAGAACAATTTCAATGGACTGCGGAGGCAGAGAGCGCTTTCCAGGCGATGAAAGTGTGTTTGATTCAACTACCAACTCTCACTGCACTGTGCAAAAAGGAACCACTCATCATGTACTTGTCTGCCGCGGACAACACGGTGGGCGCGGTACTCATATTGGAGAGAGAGGGGGTCCAAACACCAATCTATAATGTCAGCAAAATGCTCCACGATCCAGAGACAAGATACTCCATCATGGAGAAGTTGGTTCTCGCGCAGGTACATGCATCTAGACGGCTAGCCCGATACTTTGCAGATCATGTAATCACTGTTTTAACCAACTACAGTATCGGCCAAATCCTCTCCAAGCCCGAAATCTCTGGAAGACTTGCCAAGTGGGCTATTGAACTCGGCAGACACACTCTTGTTTATAAGCCGCACCCAGCAATAAAGGACAAGTTTTAGCTGACTTCGCTGCGGAAGTACCAGCGAATCGCATCCAAAAATGCGAAGATGAACAAAATCCTACACCTCCGTCGTCCCCATCGGACATCTGGGCACTATACACTGATGGTGCGTCCAATGAGGACGGCGCGGGTGCAGGCCTATGACTCGTCAGCCCAGACGACCAAGAACTTACTTACGCCATACGCCTCGACTTCAAAAGTACAAACAACGAGATGGAATACGAAGCATTACTCTCAGGGCTACGGTTGGCAGTCAAACTCGGCATGCAACATTTGGAATCCCACGCCGATCCATTACTAGTTGCGGGGCAAGTCCACGGAGAGTAAGCCGCGAAAGGGAACATCATGATCCTCTTTCCTGAACAAGCCAAGCAACTGACGTCACAGTTCACCTCCTTCAACATTCGACATATCAACAGGAGTGAAAACAAACCTGCGGATGCACTTTCAAAACTAGCATCCACCAGCTTCCAGCACCTGGCAAAGGAAATACATATTGAGGTCCTCCAAAACCGCTCAGTACCCCTGCGCCAATTCAACGTCATCCAATACGGTACAACGTCTTGTATGACGTCAATCATAAGATACCTACAATCAGGTATTGCCCCCGAGAATAAAGTAGAGGCACGCAAACTACAATACAAAGCGTGTCACTATCAAATGGGGGACGATATCTTTTACCGCAAGTCATACCTAGGGCCACTCCTACGATGCGTCGACCCTCAAGATGCCAGATATCTGGTCAGAGAGATACATGAAGGAACATGTGGCATACATGCAGGCCCGCGCATGGTAGTCGCCAAAATCATGAACACTGGGTATTACTGGCCTGGCATGCACCTGGACGCTGTTAAGATCTTGCGCAAGTGTTTCAGCTGTCAACGATATGCACCAAAAACGTTGAGCCCAAAGAACAACCTGATCCCCGTAACCACCGCGTGGCCTTTCCAAAAATGGGCAATCGACGTGGTAGGACCTTTTCCAGATGCACCAGGTGAAGTGAAATTTATCATAGTGGCTATCGACTACTTCACCAAATGGGTAGAAGCAAAACCGCTAGTCTCTACCACCGCTATGATAACAAGAAAATTTGTCTGGGAACACATCATCTGCCGTTACGGTCTACCAATGTGCATCGTAACCGATAACGGCACCAACTTCGCTGCTGACGACTTCCAAAATTGGCTGAAAGAATTAAACATTGACCACGTTTTCTCTTCTGTGGCGCACCCTCAAGGGAACGGCCAGGTAGAAAGTATCAACAAAAGTTCCTTCGAAAGAATAAAGGCATGGTTGGGAACAGCCAGGCGTGGCTGGGTCGATGAACTCCCAAGTATCCTATGGGCGCATAGGACCAACCCGAAAACAAGCAATGGCGAGAAACCCTTCAGTCTAGTCTACGGTCACGAAGCGGTGATCCCAGCTGAAATTGGTCTCCCTTGACCTAGGATGTTGGCTGTCAACAAAATTGACAACAGCGACGAGTGCAGACTTGACTTAGACCTCTTGGAAGAAAGGCGTGAAAATGCAGCAATCAACGAGGCCAAATACAAAACAAAGCTTGAAAAATACTACAACGCGCGCGTCTGAATTTGCACGTTTAATCCGGGAGATTACGTCCTTCGCGATAATGAAGCTTCTAACGCATAGCACCCAGGGAAACTTGCCCCTAAATGGGAAGGCCCCTATCTCATCCAAGAGGTTTTGGGCAAGGGTGTGTACAAACTACAAACGTTAGAAGGAGACACTATCGCAAGGACCTGGAATGCACAGCAACTTCGATGCTACTATATGTAAGCTGCAATTTACATTTTCTATGTAACCCAATGGCCCACAGGCCACCTGTTAATAAATAAACAGTTCAATACAACATTGTTTATCTTTTCTATTACAATGCGTGTTCCACTTCGCGGTATCTACAAAAACAGATTGGCAAAATCTTCATTCGCGATACCCATACAAAATGGCAACCACACACAGATATTGTAATAGGTCAGCAAGGAAAAATGTTGCTATGTGTCCGGCCGGATGCGTACAGCAGATTGAATGTGGTTTTTTCAAACCAGAATACAATTCCTAGGCCCTAATGGGATAAAAACGGGAATTGACAACTACTTACACGACAATGGTGTACAGTATACTCATTACTTCACGCATTTCCTAACTAGTGGAACGTGACTGATGAAAGGTGTCGACTCACCTGCGCTCTAAAACCAGCAGAGTCACACATTAACACACTTGCATATCACCTAGACATGCAAATGGCAAACCCTGACTTAATGTTATTTACATGTGCCTTAAACATTGGCCTTAAATAATATTAACTCACCTGCGCTCACACAAAGTCAACAAGAAAAAACCCTTTGTTTATATACTTTGAGCCGCACATACTTGCATATCACCTAGACATGCAAATGGCAAACCCTGACTTAATGTTATTTACATGCGTCTTAAACATTGGCCTTAAATCATATTAACTCACACGCGTTCAAATAAAGGAAAGAAGTAAATACCCTTACATACTTTGAGCCAAACAAGAATTTTATATCCAAAATACTTATGCACCCATTCGGTACAAAGAGAACAACCTTTACATATGGTCTTTTGAACATTTACATAAAAGAAATTAAAAGAAGGCACGAAGGCCCAACCTATTCTGTGTTTGTACCACTAGTGCCTTCACCCTCCCTCACCGGGTTAAAGAGCATGCGTAAACGATCCACGTAATCTTCTGCTTCCAAACATGTCTCGATACGATCAAGAGTGGGAATGGAAAGTTTGTTGTACGCATCCACAACAACATCAAAAACAACTTTTGTATCCACGCCATGAAACCCGTAACGTTTGTCAGTAAACTTACCACCACAGAACGGGTTCACATCGCTAAGGCGCTTGTTATAACCAGCCTTGAACCCCGCCCAACGCACACGCTCATTCATGTCAGTAACCACGGCCGCGTTCTCAGGAGCGTTAAGGATAGTCTCCACAATCTGATCACATAACAACAACAATGTTACTAAGGCGAATACAGGAATAAAAAGGGCACAAGATACTTACATGCCCGATACCATGCTGGCGCATCCACGCATGATCCTCAGTAACCTGGGCTAGGGAAGTGACCAACCCATCTCTAGTTTCCTCAGCTTGCTTTGCCTGCGTCTCAGCCTCAGTAGCACAGGAGGTCACTTCCTCAAGGATAGTTACCCGGCTCTGCGCTTACGCCTGTTCGCAATAAGTACAGACAAGTATAAGCAGACAATCTATTACACTTATCAAAACAAGGGAACAACTCATGCATAGTCATAGTTCATACCTGGGGTTCCTCCATAACCTTGTTTAGTTTAGTGCAGTCAGCATTCGTATCCGAAAGCTCTTTGGCAGCACGCGCCTCCGCCTCCTTCAGCGTGGTAGCACCGCGTGTCCCCGTTTCTTTAATAGCCGCTACAGTTGCGGTCTTTTCCTTGACCAAAGCGGCATTAGTGGCCTTCAGATTATTAAGCTCCTGACGAACACGGAAAGCTTTTCATTCTCTCTAGCACAAGCTTCCTTCCAAAGCTTACGCTCATCAGAAAGCAATTTGGCAAGAGAACGAACCTGTTCAAGGCCAGTGGATGCGGCCCACCTTTCAGTCTGCTTCAGTTTCTCAAAAGCTGCTTTATCCTTCTCCAACTGCTCCTTACCCGCTTGAGCAATTTCCATCATCGCCTCAACTTGCGCCCTTAACCGGATGGTTTCCTCTTCCCGGCGAGCTAAGGCATTATAATCCTCCATAACCGCATTCGCGATTATGGAGCCTCCAACAAGCATGGAGGCAAGTTGGCTCTGCAAGTTTTGGCGACTAAGTCCACAAGCTCGAGCAGTCTCAACAGGGGTCCCCAATCCCCTCAAAGCTTCCCTACACGCAGAGGGATCATTCATCACCTCGTCCCCCTATAAATACTCCATGAGGGACGGTGGAAATCAAAACTATGCTCTGCCGCATAAGAACGATAATAATAATCCAATTCAGTCTCCCCCTTCTGAATTGGAGGTTGATCTTCAACTCCCTTGCCCACGGCAGCAGAACCAGATACCTTCTCAATAAAATAGGGGACTTTGGCTTCTCGCCCCCTTATCACCTTCACCGCGCGGGTCGATCAAATTGTTGGATGAATCCAACGTATCAAAGATCGTGTCACCCCGGTTTTCCTTGACGACTGCTTCGCATTCACAGCCGGAGGAGTACCCTCACTACTCACCACTTCAATAGAAGGGTCCTCTCCACCCTTCTTCTGGGTTTCCACGTCCACAACTTCGGTGGGGAAGAGGTATAGTAGACACAGAGACCGGCTCCTCCAAGGGTTCTACAAAAGCAAAAGACATCAGATACGCTGTGACAACAAAACTTGCAAAATATTGTACTAACTTACCAGCAAAAGCCGCATGTTTTTGCTTTGGAACCGCAGTCGCCCTACTCTTCCAAAACTTAGGCGCTTTCTCCCCACCAACTATAGTGGCGTCTCCTTTCCGCTTTTTATCATCAATGGGCTTAGCGCCCGCGGTCGCACCACTCGCACCTGAAGACCCACCTGGAACACTCAAGCCCTCAAGAGTGTCAGACACTACCACGTAATCTTCATATTTGCGTAAACGAGGACGAAAAGTACCTGCTGCCTCTGGCACTAAAGGGGGAAGAGTAACCCTAGCCTAAGCTTTTTTCTTGGGTCTTTGCTTATCCACCACCAAGTTCACAGTCACCTTTGGAACACCCTTCGCATCAGGGTCTCCCAACGCCCCAAGATGACCTGCGGTTCATTACAAATCAGTCACCAACTACAAGCTACTAAAAGGCAGTGCAGGCAGAATAAAAATATTATACCTTTACCTTTTGGCAACATGGCATTCAGCACGGCCTCAGAAGGGACGCGGAAGTTGCTAAGAATGGTTTGGTTCCATCCTACCTTGTCCGGACCGCATTTCTCAATCTCAATCTTGCCCTCAAAGTCAGGGCAAAACATCCTCCACAATGAAGCTTCCACTGCCAACCCATCTGTGAAAATTATTAACACAACCAAAGGGGCAAATAAACACAAAGAACGCAAAGACACTTACCTTAATTTTTCTCCCGCAACACATGCCTTCCTTTCCTGTCCAGCCTGCCACCCACCATCATACGCAGTATCCACAACTGCCTGTTCTCCAACTTCTTGGAACCAACAACACGCAGCTGTGAGAACCAAGCTTGTTGCCCCTCTCTGGGGGTACTCAGCTGCTCGGTTTCAGTAGTGCCCCTCAAATTCCTAAACTGCAGCTTTGCAGTAACCGCGGCCACCTTCACATAGAAGAACTTGGCCTTCCATTTAGTCATGCCTTTGGGTGGGCTCATAAGCTTGGGAGCACCTTCCCGCACAGGGAAGGAGAAGAAACCAAGCTGATCAGTCAACTGGTAGAAACGTCGGAAATCCTGTACCAAAGGCTCCAAACTTAGAGCACGAAATGTATATTCAAAATTTCAAACTCGGATCAATCCCAACGGACTCAGTTGGGAAATATGGATTTTGTAATACTCCAATACTTCCACCACGAAAACCGTCAGTGGAAGTCGGAGATTACAGTCACCGAACCAGTCAGCAAACATGCTGACATACCCTGCCGGAGCATCACCGGCAGTGTCACCTTCTTGGGGATACCTAGCCCCATAAGCACTAGGCATCTGGATAGTCGTCATTAAGTTCTTGAATCCCGACTCCGTCCACCTTAACACTGGCAAGGACTTGCCATGAGCATTTACTTCTGCCTCCTCCACCGCCGTCGGCGACGACGGCGGTTCAGGATTTATAGCGGCAATTGTAGAAGGGTTTGAAGGGCTAGCCATTGAGAATAGGAAACAACGAACAACACAAAGAAACTGTGAAACTCTCACCGGAAAAATCAAAATCTTGATCGGAGAAGAAGAAGAACACTGATTTTTCTCGCCGGAAAAATTTTGAAATTTCAAAAAGTGAGGGGAAACCCTAAAAGATTTCCCCTTTTATACTCATCGCAATTAATGCGATCACAGTAACCGAACAGACGTGCAATTTAGAACCCGTCATAAGCGGCCACGCGCCAAGCGATGGTTCTCCTAACAGTTATCACGTGCGCGTGGCCGCCCACGTGCCTGACATTACACGACCTTTTGCACTCCTGCTACAATGCATTTATTACCGTGGGCAGTGCAAACGTCCTTTCATTTCAGCACATGCCAGCTAATTCTCACCAACTTCCACCAACCCGCACGTGCGGTCTACGACGTTTACAAAAAGCGACAAGTGAAGACAAAACTCATGTACGCGGCATGCGGTTTATCTGGTATCTCATACCACAACCTATACCGCATGTCGTTTTTTACATACCCCCTCAAAAAAGAAAAAAATATATCTACATACTACGTAAAGGGGGATAACCAAGCTCTTCAAAGCTTCACTTCCACACGCGGAATATGCGGAGATTACACACACGAGCCCGCATAGGTGTATCAGATACTCAGAATCAGCAATGTTCTTTGGACTGCGAAAACCGCACCTCGGAAATAGGCAAACCATAATGCCTTAAAGCTTCTTCAAGCTTGAAATCCCTCGTTTCCGGTTCACAATCACAGAGGGGAAAGAAACAGTTTCTCAATAGGGAAAGGATAGGTGTGATGAGCGACCGCACACCAGCAACCCCGACTCCTGAACCTTCAAGAGCCACATCAAGTGCAACCCTCTTTTAAAGAGAGTCTTCTTTTACAAACCGCAGATACTCACGAGTCGCTGCGGCCGATCCATAACTATGGAAACGGTAGCTACGGAAGAGCCACGACTAAGTCATCACATAGATGATCAAAGCTACTTCAAGGAAAACTGCTCATTAACTTCCTGCGAAGGAAAGTGGTTACAGAATGAATGTGGACGAGTTTCACCCAGATTCCTAAGTAACCGCGGTGATCTCATTGAGCAACAAGCCAAGCAATGGTGGTAACAAGTCTGCTTATGACTTTATTTACCTACCAAGTGACCGCATAGAATAAACAATGGTGGGCACAAGCATGCCTATGACCATGTTTATTTGACCATCGTTCACCTGAACGATTACATTGTTCGGCCAAACACGGCTAACAATGCAGGACAGTTCCTCACATTGTTCGAGCAAACATGTCCAACGATGCTCGGGAATAAGGTAACCGCAAAGGACATGCGGTTACTTGAGAGATAAACTGGAAGAAAACGAACACCCCACAAAGTAGGGATCATCGTTACATGTCCGGTTGATAAACATAAAGCATCAGCATGACACCCTCGTATTGCATCAAAAACCGCAATGGTTACACCTAGAGTTACGGGCAATGGAGAGTTCGTCCTCATCTTCGGTCATCGTCTCAAAGGTTGGTTCAGCACACCAACAGGTGACAATCATGCTTGATGACATCAGAAAAAGGTAGAGCACACTACCAGAGTCATCAGCTGATGTTAGAGAATCATCCTAAACTTGCTCACCGGTCCGGAAGAGACGGCACACAACTCTACCAGATCTCCGGCTTGATTTACTTGAAGCAGGAGCCACCGGTCAGGCCTAGAATATTCTCTAAACCTACTTCAAAAGTACCCACTCGACCTAATAGTCCAGTATTCCTCCCACCAGCAACTTGCGTGAGGAAGAAACATTGGACTAGGGGGCTTGAGGGGGTATGGTCCCAAATCTCGCACAAAAGCAGTCGCGAGCGACCATCTCCCTTATCAAATACTCCCACCAGCAAGAACTTATCTGCGTCCGTGCGGGCATGCACGAACACAGCTACCGAATCCAATTGGTCAAGTGATGAGAAGACTTACCTTGTGTATGAAAACGGATGTTGCACGTGGCGATGCGGCTTAGCACCGCATCCTATAAACATTTTCATCACGACAAGGGATAAGGTGACAACGACAGTCACCGCACATAGCGATGCGGCTTCGCACAGCATCCTATGCACATCTTTGTTAAACCAAGGGACACAGAAACAACCACGGTTACCGTAGATAGCGATGCGCCCTAGCACCACATCCTATTGACGACGCAAGTGGGACTCACACCTTGACTCAGGTGGCCGAAACAGTAAGTGGCACCAATGACAGTCATCTGTCAGCCCACACGTAAGCAACGCTGGCACCCAGACTGACAGCCGCAGTGGGACGTGGCGTCACCTCCGTGACCGACAAGCCTGACACACCTGCAAGGGGCTGCGCGTTGTCTGTCTAGCCACTCAATTACTCTCCTTCACCCCTCGGCTATAAATACCCACCCCGGACCAGGTTTGAGGTATCGCTTATCAAACTCTCTCACTCTTAATACTATCACACACTTTGCTCTCAAGCAAATTATTTATTCTCACGCCAGAGACTGGTAACAAGGAGCACCCCCACCCCATCCTCCTTGTTACTAGTCACGGTGTGTTTCCCTTGTGCAGGAGACAGCGGACGATCCAGCCACCGATCCTCAGAAAGAAGGGATTAATCCTACTTGACGAGACCAGTGAATTAACCTCCCTTGGTTAACCGCTGTTTCATCAAAGCTATAAGTATCTTTAGAAGTTGTATGAACAACAAAATAACCTTCGTTTAAGCTTCTCACAAACTTTCTCGGCAAACTTCATTGCTTTTCCATTTGTACAATCCATCGGCACCGGAGAATATAACATCAAACATATTCTCCTTAAACGGTTGATGGAACCTAATCTGTAAATCACCAACGGATTAGCCGCCTTTTAGTAGATCTCGGTGGCGTCTTCAACGACGATCTATTTTAGAGCATAAACATCGTTTTCAATCGGCGTTTCAATGCAAATCACCTTCGATTTCGTTGATAAAATTCGTCAACGATCAGATCAAAACATCACTCATTTCACCGATTTCTTTCCAAGGAAAAACCCCTCTATTTCGTTTGTGAAACTCGGAAGTTATTTCGCCGACCTTATGTAGAGTAATTGGAGAAACCTGGCTGTGGTGACAAATTAGTTGCCATCGCCGGTGTAACACCCCTTGTTTCGAAAGTCAAAGTGAAAGTCAAGATTGAAGTCAAAGGGAGACAAGATTGCTAATTGCGATCTGTCACTCCTTGCTCAATTCCTGTTTTGACTTCTTTGACTGTAGATAGTCTATTTTATGTTTTACGTTAGTTGTATTATGTGGAGTACTTATTAATAATCGAGGTTTATTCGATATTTATCACATGTTTTATCGCTTTATCACTATCGTAATCGCACTCGCAACTCGAATTACGCGTCTGGATATTGTTATACGTGTGTGTGCGCTTTATGTGTTACTTGTGCATGTTTATTTATGTTGTGTTGTGGTGATTAATCAAAACGCAATCGAAACTCAATTGCAATCAAATCGCAAACGCTAAATGAATACGAAATAAGGATGATTGTATGTTGATATAGTAGTTGGATTAAAAGTAATTTGACTAGGAAACTCTATCGAATTGCAACGCTCGCATTCGCAATCGAAACGGTAAAAATCATCACACCGAACACTCGAACCAAGTGGCCAATCGACCAGGTGACCAGCCGTTCGATCGAGCTGCCTCTCAATCGGCCAGCCGTTCGATCAGGCTGCCACCCGATCGACCAGCCCTTTCCACTTTAGGAAACCCTATAAATACCTCACTTGTTACTACTTTTGGTAAGTGACATCTCTCTGCTCGAACCAGCCACACTCAAGCTTCTTTTCTTCGATTTCTCTCAAATCTTGTAAGTTTTCAACCTAATCTTTATACTTTCTTGATCTACACGCACTCCTACACCTTACTATCTTTTGAATCTTAACTTTTAACCGTGAAATCACTAGATTTGAGGTGTTCTAGGATGATGTCATCATGGTGTTCTTATGAACTTCATGTTTTGGCTTCAATTCTTCAAAAAACAACTTAGATCTAAACGATTTCCACATAAATAAACAAAGATCTTTCATAGATCTGAACATGTTCAAGGTGAAAAAGGATTGAAAGATGGTTTTTCAACTTTCTTTCAACTCTTTTACACTCAATGCACTCAAAACCGATAGAATCGGAGCTTGTACCAACTTCCTACTCATTCTTGTGGTTGTGTTGGTTCAAGATCTGGATTCTATCCATGAGATTACCGATTTCGGGTTAAACATGGAACACCGTCCCGAACAGTTAACCGGCCGGATTTGGGTGATTCCTGTCCTATCAGGTTACTAAGTCGTGATGAGGTGACTGTTGTCTAATACGTTATCAAATCATCTCAATAAAATGACAAACTACCAGAGTGACCAAGGAGGAAGACAATCAGGTCGACCAGGATGGGGTGTCGTCCGATCGGACTGCTGTCCGAACGGACAGCCAACTGAACGACCGAACGACTTGCACCTTGGCCCCACATTTAGTTTTCAAATCAAACTTCAAGAGTTTTGGAACACCGAACGGATTGCCGTCCGATCGAGTTACCACCCGATCTACCGACCATCCGATTATGTGATGTTTTAGAACTTCAATACTTAAACAAATTTTCAACATGTTCAATGCACATGTGTTGCCACCCGATCGAACAACCGTTTGATCGAGTGACAACCTGCTGTGAACTTGTTCACGCTAGAGTGTCTAACCAATCGGATTGTCATCCGATCGAATGGTCGTTCGATCGATCGACCTGAAAGGTAGAGATACTTCTAAGTTTTCAAAATGCTACAACGAAAACTTCAAAAGTCAAGCCATCATACACAAACACATCCATCCCAAACGAGGTAACAGTCCACTCGAACGGTCACCCGATCGGACGACCGTCCGAACGGATTGTCACCCGAACGACCGGCCATTCGATCTGATTGCCATCCGACTAGATTGCTGTTCGACCCTTTGACACTTCTCACTGATTTACGTATCGCTTATCTTTATGCTATCGTTCTGATCAGGCTAACCCTACTCTCTAGCGCTCCCTTCAATCCACCAATCGCTGTGAGTATACTCGATCCCTTTTTGCTTTACGCACTTTTGGGTGTTACATACGTTACATATTCTTAATCACATCAAACACACTACGCAATACTTTAATCGCTAACCAATTACCGAATGTTATACGTGACTTAATGAATGCTTGTTTGTTATGTTTACACATGGAATGTTGTCTACCTGCCTTAGCAACGATAGTACTATTTGTTTGGACTCAGCATATGTTCACTCAGGGGTTGTTAAGGACAATTAATTACATGGGTCACGGTGGTGATCATGCAATACGAACTGCCTTGGGCAGTCAACTCGTAGTCATTGGTATTGATAGGTTCATGTCGATAACTAACATGCCTCATTTTGTGTACGTGCTGGTTATGCGTAACGATTTTCGAACTCTATAAGCTATTATCAAACTTGTATGCTCACCTTTACACTATGTGTATTGAATTTTACTTTAACGTATGTGACAGGTGCTTAGGATGCTTATTTGCTTAGCTTGCTGTGAAATCGAGGCTAGGAAAGACCTAGGTCAACAATAAACAATTGTCTGTAATAAAAATCTGAGTTGTCAGAACAGAAAAATTTGACTACATCTTGCCTATAATAATTATGTTATCTTTTATGACATGGTATGGGACATGTTGCTTTAAATAATTGGTAATTATAGTTGTTATGGAAACTTCTGGACAATCTTTTTCGCTCAGTGCCACGCCCGATGTTTCCGCCATCGGTTGGGGTGTGACAGATTTGTATCAGTGCCATAACTATAGGGAATTAGGCAAGAAACAACCTAGTCCGGGTCGATGTCTTAGGAATGACCTAGTCTATAGTTAGGAACCAACAGACCGACTTGTGCATATCCGGTAGGGATTATGAACGGGCTTACTGTTATTTCTCGCTATTCTTGCCTACGTTGCACTATCACTACACTTTAGTTTCAAAGAATGGACGAGCGATTGGGCCAAGATTAGGTGTGAAAACCGCAAACTCTCGACCAAATTTGCTTGTTCGCCTCGCATTTTCATCTATAAACACGAGAAATTGCGTTGGATCGGGAGTGAAATCCATACTTTGATGCATAATTCTCTCTTATTTTATCAAAACAGGAATGGCCTTGTTAAGACAGGGGTGAAACTCGAACCTTGGCGACTTGTTCCGACCTTTACTTGGTTTTACAAAACTCCCACCAAAGTCTCGACGGACTCCAACGACTTAAAGTCACGATATGACTGGGGGGATGCGTGCCAATCGCCAAGATTCGAGGCTAGAGCACAGTTCCGAAGGCCAAAGTGTGTACCAAGAGTCTCTGTGAATAGTCGGATCACTTTGGCTAGTCGATGTCTAAATAGCCGCAGACGATCCATTTCTCAATTTTTATGTGTTTCGATTCTAAGCTCGCTACTGCCGACACTGATATTTCGACGTTTTATGAGAATTTTACGTGTTTTTTTGTGGTTTATGCTTATTTGTTTGCGTTTTGAGGTACTACTGTTTTCGATCTAACGCCTTGTTGCTTCCGCTAAGCACACAACACACTGCACAACCGCTGACAAATCGCTACTACATGAGGAACGACTTTACACCATGATTGAGTGCTATGTTATTCGCTTATACTATACTACTCGATATGTTAATCTCAATCACTATTCTCGAACACCCGCGGACTTTGAACAATAGGTTTCTGTATTCTGATTGCCTCTTGAGATTATGTGCTTATGTGCTTCTATGATTCTGTGCCTTACGTGCTTATGTGCTTCTGTGTTTATGTGAATCTGTGATTATGTGCCTATGTGTTTATATGATACATGTTTCACTGTGTTCCTCAGCTTTAGTAGTTAAGACGTGTGAGGTGAGATTCGATTATACTATGTCTGAGGCCCAAGAAGATGTCTGTTGCAGACAATGTCAACTGGACCCTCATCTGGACCCCGCCACCCATGAATTACTCGCCAAGAACAGAGAGACAAACGCTTTGCTGCTCTCGTCGCTAAACACGTAGCAAAGGTAGTTCCTCAGATCGTGAGTGAAATATACGAGAATGTGAGCCAATCATCCGAGGAGTCTAGAACCGAAGCTCCTAAAGCTGCTCCCAAGACTACTTTCAGCTTCAAGCAGTTCAAAGCCTGTGGTCCAAAGGAATTTACTGGCGAGGGTGGCCCAACGGCTATGTTTTAATGGTTTGATTCCGTCGAAGTCACTCTGCGCCAGAGTGGATGTCCTGAAAATCTCCGCACTCTAAACGCTACCGGCGTCTTCCAGTCCCGCGCACTAGACTGGTGGACGACCGAGAGAAACAAACGCGGAAATGACGCAGCCTATGAGCTGACGTGGGAAGAGCTGAAGGCCATTATGATGGATGAGTTCTGCCCTCCCCATGAATGCCAAAAGCTGGAGGACGAATTCTGGCATATAAAGCAGAAGGATGGAGAGAACGCAGCTCTGACTGCTCGCTTTAAGCAGCTCAGCATCATCTGTCCTGATAAAGTGAAGACGCCCGAGATGACCATCAAGAAGTACATTCGAGCCCTACCAGACTGTGTTGCGAATTTTGTGCATGCTGCAAAACCAGCAACAATCGAGGAGACTTACTTGCTTGCCGCTGAAATCAACGACAAACGAGTAAAAGCTGGTTTTTGGGATAAAGCTTCGAAGAACCTGCATCAAGCAACCGCCGCTCCAACTACCGACACCACCGCTGCCGCTCAATCATCAAAATCCACACACCGCAAGAAGAAGAACAACAACAGCAGCTCCAGCAACAAGAACTGTGATGTCACTGCCAATGTTGCTCCACCTCAAGCCGTACCGGCTCAGCAACAATCTCAACATCGACCAGCACCAGTTATCTATGCACCGCCTGCAAAGCGTGCATACACTGGACCCCACCCTGCCTGCCCGACATGTACTTATCATCACCCGGTGGGTATTGCTTGCCGATTTTGTGTGCACTGCAACATGTACGGCCACTTTACCGCCAATTGCCGTACTGGTCCCCGACAAGCACCAGCTCAAGCCACTGCTCATCAAGCTCTACTTCCAGCCCCACAAGGCCAACAAGCGGCTCAGGCACCCGCGGTCAACGCCAGAGTCTGCTTCGCGTGTGGTGATCCCAACCACTTCGCAAACATGTGCCCGAACAGGGTTGTGAAACAAGAGCCCCAGCAGCAGCCTCAGCAACAGCCTCAACAGCAACAAGCCGCACGCGCCAGAACTTTCAACATCAATGTGCGCCAAGCCCAGGCTGACAACAACGTGGTCAATGGTACGTTCCTTGTGAATGGTATTTATGCTTCGTGTTTGTTTGATACTGGAGCCGATAATTGCTTTGTGTCATTTGAATTCGAGAAGCTCCTTAGTCGTAAGCGCTCTCAACTCCCCTTGACGTTCGATGTCGAAGTCGCCACCGGAAGAACTGTCACCGTTAATTCTGTTCTTCGTGATTCTACTCTTGAGCTCAACAATCACATCTTCCCAATTGACCTTATTCCTATGCAACTCGGAAGTTTTGACGTCATAGTAGGAATGG
Source organism: Helianthus tuberosus (assembly GCA_030545235.1). Lineage (NCBI taxonomy): Eukaryota > Viridiplantae > Streptophyta > Magnoliopsida > Asterales > Asteraceae > Helianthus > Helianthus tuberosus. Next base: position 35,261 of record JARYGA010000471.1, read on the forward strand.
ACTTTCTTCACGAAAACCATGTCGAAGTTGTGTGCTTCGATAAGATGATTCGATTCTCGCTCGAGAATGCTGATGTATTGTGGGTCTATGGCGAAACTGCTTCGAAAGGTCTCAAGCTCATGTCATGTGTCCAAGCTAGCAAGTATCTCCGCAAGGAATACAGAGCTTTCTTGGCTAACATTGTAGTAGCGGAGAAGGAAAAGAAAGGTAGACCGGGAGTAAACGACGTTCCTATGGTTCGAGAATTTCCTAGTGTTTTTCCTGAGGATCTTCCCGGACTTCCGCCAAGTCGTGATATCGACTTTCATATTGACCTCATTCCTGGAGCAAACCCTATTGCTAAAGCTCCTTACCGACTCGCTCCATCCGAAATGCGTGAACTCTCGAGTCAGCTCCAAGAACTACTTGATAAAGGCTTCATTCGCCCGAGCACCTCTCCATGGGGTGCACCGGTCATTTTCGTCAAATAGAAGGATGGGTCGTTTCGGAGGTGCATCGACTATCGGGAATTAAATTAGTTGATAATCAAGAATCGCTATCCCCTGCCTCGCATCGACGATTTGTTTGATCAGCTGCAAGGTGCTACGTGCTTCTCGAAGATCGATCTACACTCAGGCTATCACCAGTTACGCATTCAAGAGGAAGATATACCCAAAACCGCCTTTCGCACTCGATACGGCCACTATGAGTTCGTTGTTATGCCTTTTGGTTTAACCAACGCACCCGCGGTCTTCATGGATCTGATGAATCGCGTGTGTAAACCTTATCTTGACCGCTTCGTCATCGTGTTCATCGATGATGTCTTGATCTATTCCAAGTCGAAAGTCGAACACGCGCAACATCTTCGTTTGGTTCTCGAGCTACTCCAAGGGAATCGACTCTATGCCAAGTTCTCCTAGTGCAAATTTTGGCTGGAGGAGGTTCAATTCCTCGGTCACATTGTCAATAGTCAAGGTATTCACGTCAATCCCGCGAAGATTGAAGCAATTAAGGGTTGGATTACACCTAAGAACCCGTCTGAAGTCCGTTCTTTTCTCGGATTAGCTGGCTATTATCGACGATTCATCGAAGGATTCTCAAAAATCGTTGTGCCGCTTACCTATCTCACGCATAAAGACGAGCCTTTTGTTTGGGGAACTAAACAAGAGTCTGCTTTCCAAACCCTCAAGCACATGCTTTGCAATACTCCCGTCCTCACTTTACCCGACGGAAATGATGACTTCATTGTCTATTGAGATGCTTCAAACCTTGGTCTTGGTTGTGTCCTCATGCAACGAGACAAGGTCATTGCATACGCATCTCGTCAGCTCAAAATCCATGAGAAGAACTATACAACCCATGATCTCGAGCTAGGCGTGGTTGTTTTTGCATTAAAGATTTGGCGACACTGCCTGTATGATACCAAGTGTACGATCTTCACTGATCATAGGAGCCTACAACATATCTTTGACCAGAAAGAACTTAATATGCGTCAACGCCGATGGGTAGAACTTCTCAACGATTACGACTGTGAGATTCGTTATCACCCAGGAAAAGCAAATGTCGTTGCCGACGCCCTCAGTAGGCGGAGCTATCTGCTCAGCATTCGTGATGTCCAAGCCCAATACGATCTCGAAACCCTCATCCGCGAAGCCCTACATGCTTGTTTTAACGAGCGCACTTAGAAGAAGGAAAGAATCTATCACGATGGAGCCCAGCTTGTGAATAAGTCGAATGGGATATTCCACTTTCTGGACCGAATTTGGATCCCTAAACGGACCAATTTGCGACAGATATTGATGGATGAAGCCCATAAATCCCGGTATTCTATTCATCCTTGTGCCGATAAAATGTACCAGGACCTTCGCTACAAGTATTGGTGGCCGGGCATGAAGAGGGATATCGCTCTCTACGTTGGGAAGTGCCTGACTTGCTCAAAAGTTAAGGCTGAACACCAAAGACCCTCTTGCTTACTCGAACAACCCCCGATCCCTATGTGGAAGTGGGAGAGTATAGCTATGGACTTCATAACAAAGCTCCCACGCACGCCATTAGGTCACGACAGCATTTGGGTCGTTGTTGATCGTTTGACCAAATCAGCTCATTTCCTGCCAATACGAGAAGACTACAAGGTAGAACGATTAGCCCGAATCTACACCAATGAGATCATTTGTCGACATGGTACGCCTCGCGACATCATCTCTGACCGAGATGCTCGGTTTACCTCGCGACTGTGGGAAACGTTTCAAGCAGCTCTCGGTACTACGCTTAATCTAAGTACCGCATTCCACCCTCAAACCGACGGTCAGACTGAGAGAACAATCCGTACTCTTGAAGACATGCTCCGTTCGTGTGTCATAGATTTCGGTGGTAATTGGGATGCTTACCTACCGTTAGTTGAATTCTCGTATAATAACAGTTATCATTCCAGCATTCAAATGGCACCATTCGAGGCTTTATACGGAAGAAAATGTCGATCGCCTAATGTATGGCACGAGATCGGGCACTCGCAATTAACCGGTCCTGAGCTATTGCAAGAAACGACTGACAAAGTACTCCAAATTCAAGACAATCTGCTGAAAGCTCGATGTCGACAGAAAAGTTACGCCGATAGACGACGCAAGCCCTTGAATTTGACGTTGGCGACTACGTACTCCTAAAGGTATCACCTTGGAAGGGTGTGGTCAGATTCGGCAAGAAAGGGAAACTAACTCCTCGATATGTTGGACCTTATAAGATTCTGGAAAGGATCAGAAAAGTCGCCTACAGACTCGAACTACCGGAGGAGCTTAGCAACGTTCACCCGACTTTCCATGTTTCGAACCTCCGAAAGTGCCTGGCTGAGCATGATTTAATTGTGCCTCTTGATGATCTCCAAATAAACGAAACACTACACTTCGTGGAGAAGCCTGTCGAAATCATGGACCGCCAAACCAAGCAGCTCAGACGCTCGCGCATTCCTATTGTGAAAGTCCGATGGGAAGGCAAACGAGGCACGGAGTTCACTTGGGAACTCGAAAGCGACATGAAGGCGAAGTACCCGCAGTTATTTGTTACGACTTCGGACTAATTTCGGGACGAAATTCCCTCAACTAGGGGAGGCTGTAACACCCCGTGTTTCGAAAGTCAAAGTCAAGATTGAAGTCAAAGGGCGACAAGATTGCTAATTGCGATCTGTCACTCCTTGCTCAATTCCTGTTTTGACTTCTTTGACTGTAGATAGTCTATTTTATGTTTTACATTAGTTGTATTATGTGGAGTACTTATTAATAATCGAGGTTTATTCGATATTTATCGCATGTTTTATCGCTTTATCACTATCGCAATCGCACTCGCAACTCGAATTACGCGTCTGGATATTGTTATACGTGTGTGTGTGCTTTATGTGTTACTTGTGCATGTTTATTTATGTTGTGTTGTGGTGATTAATCGAAACGCAATCGAAAATCAATCACAATCGAATCGCAAATGCTAAATGAATACAAAATAAAGATGATTGTATGTTGATATAGTAGTTGGGATTAAAAGTAATTTGACTAGGAAACTCTATCGCATCGCAACGCTCGCATTCGCAATCGAAACGGTAAAAATCCTCGCACCGAACACTCGAACCAAGTGGCCAATCGACCAGGTGACCAGCCGATCAACCAGCCGTTCGATCGAGCTACGGCTCGATCGGCCAGCCGTTCGATCAGGCTGCCACCCGATCGACCAGCCCTTTCCACTTTGGGAAACCCTATAAATACCTCACTTGTTACTACTTTTGGTAAGTGACATCTCTCTGCCCGAACCAGCCAAACTCAAGCTTCTTTTCTTCGATTTCTCTCAAATCTTGTAAGTTTTCAACCTAATCTTTGTACTTTCTTGATCTACACGCACTCCTACACCTTTCTATCTTTTGAATCTTAACTTTTAACCGTGAAATCACTAGATTTTAGGTGTTCTAGGATGATGTCATCATGGTGTTCTTATGAACTTCATGTTTTGGCTTCAATTCATCAAAAACAACTTAGATCTGAATGATTTCCACATAAATAAACAAAGATCTATCATAGATCTGAACATGTTCAAGGTGAAAAAGGATTGAAAGATGGTTTTCCAACTTTCGTTCAACTCTTTTACACTCAATGCACTCAAAACCGATAGAATCGGACCTTGTACCAACTTCCTACTCATTCTTGTGGTTGTGTTGGTTCAAGATCTGGATTCTATCCACGAGATTACCGATTTCGGGTTAAACATGGAACACCGTCCCGAACAGTTAACCCGCCAGATTTGGGTGATTCTTCTCCGATCAGGTTACTAAGTCATGACGAGGTGACTGTTGTCTAATACGTTATCAAATCATCTCGATAAAACGACAAACTACCAGAGTCACCGAGGAAGAAGATAATCAGGTCGACCAGGATGGGGTGTCGTCCGATCAGACTGCTGTCTGAACGGACAGCCACCCGAACGACCGAACGACTTGCACCTTGGCCCCACATTTAGTTTTCAAATCAAACTTCAAGAGTTTTGGAACACCAAACGGATTGCCGTCTGATCGAGTTACCACCCGATCGACCGACCATCCGACTATGTGATGTTTTGGAACTTCAATACTTAAACAAATTTTCAACATGTTCAATGCACATGTGTTGCCACCCGATCGAACAACCGTCCGATTGAGTGACAACCTGCTGTGAACTTGTTCATGTTAGAGTGTATAACCAATAGGATTATCGTCCATTCGAACGGTCGTTCGATCGATCGACCTGAAAGGTAGAGATACTTCTAAGTTTTCAAAATGCTACAACGAAAATTTCAAAAGTCAAGCCATCATACATAAACACATCCATCCCAAACGAGGTAACAGTCCACTTGAACGGTCACCCGATCGAACGACCGTTCGAACGGATTGTCACCCGAACGACCGGCCATCCGATCGGATTGCCATCCGACCGGATTGTTGTTCGACCCTTTAACACTTCTCACCGATTTACGTATCGCTTATCTTTATGCTATCGTTCTGATCAGGCTAACCCTACTCTCTAGCGCTCCCTTCAATCCACCAATCGCTGTGAGTATACTCGATCCCTTTTTGCTTTACGCACTTTTGGGTGTTACATACGTTACATATTCTAAATCACATCAAACACACTACACAATACTTTAATTGCTAACAAATTACCGCATGTTATACGTGACTTAATGAATGCTTGTTTGTTATGTTTACACATGGAATGTTGTCTACCTGCCTTAGCAACGATAGTACTATTTGTTTGGACTCAGCACCTGTTCACTCAGGGGTTGTTAAGGACAATTAATTACATGGGTCACGGTGGTGATCATGCAATACGAACTGCCTTGGGCAGTCAACTCGCAGTCATTGGTATTGATAGGTTCATGTCAATAACTAACATGCCACATTTTACACTGTGTACGTGCTGGTTATGCGTAACGATTTTCAAACTCTATATGCTATTATCAAACTTGTATGCTCACCTTTACACTATGTGTATTGACTTTTACTTTAACGTATGTGACAGGTGCTTAGGATGCTTATTTGCTTAGCTTGCTGTGAAATCGAGGCTAGGAAAGACCTAGGTCAACAATAAACAATTGTCTGTAATAAAAATCTGAGTTGTCGGAACAGAACAATTTGACTAGATCTTGCCTGTAATAATTATGTTATCTTTAATGACATGGTATGGGACATGTTGCTTTAAATAATTGGTAATTATAGTTGTTATGGAAACTTGTGGACAATCTGTTTCGCTCAGTGCCACGCCCGATGTTTCCGCCATCGGTTGGGGTGTGACAGCCGGAATCGGGATGACCGGAGTAAGGGATGGGTAGGATGGTGTCAGGAAATCAAGATGAAGAAGATAGGGTGGGGGATTTAAGGTTTTTTTAATTTAATAATATTTTTTAAAAGAAAAAAGGTGGGCCCGTGTGTATTAATAACATAACAGGCATGAAAAGACGGTTTTACCCTCACATGCTACGCATGTGCGGCTATTTAACATGGATTAGTAACTAGGTTAGTGATAAAAGATGAAACAGGCAACAAAATTAATCTTAAAGGCTGGTTTTGGCAACTTTTAAAGATTAAGGCTGAAACCAGTAAGATTGGTGAGACTTAAAGGACGTTTTATGCAATTTTCTCTATATATATCCTATATAGTGAAAGTGTAAAATACAATATCCCTTAACGTACAATACGTACGATATTGTGAAATCGCATGTTATAAAAAAGCATGTTCGAAATCGAATGTTGGTATTTTTGATGAAATCGCATGTTGATTTTTTTGTAACAATTTCGCATGTTGGTAAATATGACGAAATCGCATGTTGGTATATAAAGCAATTTCGCATGTTGGTTTTTCAGCACAAATCGCATGTTCAAAAGTGATTCCGCACCAAATCGGACGGCTGAGATGATCGCGTATATATTGTACGATAAGAGCTATTGTACTTTAACCTAACCCTATATATATAGAAGTGGGTTCAAGAGAAAACGATCTAAAGTGTGAAAACGGTGAGAACGATTTTCAGCCACAAGATCTTTGTGATTTGTGGCTAAGATGATGCGGTGACATTTTTGTAAATAATGGGAACCTTAGAACTACCATGAGGGGTAAAATTGGAAGATCTACACAATGGTACAAATGATAATATGTCATTTTTGTAACAACCCGACTTTTAAAGTCAAAGTCAAAATCAAAGGAAGAAAACATTGCTAATCAGATCTGTTATTCCTTGCTTAATTATTGCTTGTACTCTCATACCTCATTAATCGATACTTTAATTTACGCTTTTTAGTTGTATTATGTGGAGTAACAATGCGATAAACGTAATTAAAACACTAATCTACTAAACACTATCACATCGCAATCGCATCGCAATTCGAATTACAGGTTCTGGATATGGTTTTACATGTGTGTGCTATTATGTGCTTTACTTGTGTGTGCTTATATATATTGTGGGATATTAATCGCAAACGCAATCGCAACTCTATCGCATCGCATCGCGACCCGAAATACAAGTTACTTTTATGGTTATTAGGTTGATTATGTTATTTGTGTAACTAATGTGTAATACTATCGCATCGCTTACTCGCGACGCATCGCAACGCTCAACGCACGAAACAAAATGTGAGAAACCAACTCGCACAAGCCATCCGATCGAAGGACCATTCGGTCGAATGGTCATCCGTTCGGATAACCATCCGATCGGATGGCCATCCGATCGGAAGGCCCTCCGACCCAATTACTTTACACTGCCTCTCCCCCCCCCCCCCTCTTCCCCTATAAATACTCACCTGTCACATCACTGTACATGATGTGATAGCTCTCCTCTGACCCACGCACTCTCAGACCATTTTCTCTCGATTTCTCGCAATTCTTGTAAGTTTCTACTCCAAATCTTGTACTTCCTTGATCTACACACACTTTCTCATCAATTTCACCATCAAATCTCAACTTTTCACTGTGAAATCTGTGGATTTGGGCTGTTCCAGGATGATGTCATCATGGGTTCTCATGAACACCAAGGTGTGACCTCATTCCACCAAGAACAACTCAAATCTAAGGGATTTCAACATATTTAAACACTAATTTCGTCATAATCTAAACACATTTCAAAGTGTATCAAACTTTCTTCACTTTTACACAAAACCGATAGAATCCGAACTCAGCCAAGCCTTCTGCCAGGCCTTCTGCTCATCCTCTAGTGAAGTGTCGGTCTGAGAATGGATTACTATCAAAGAGACAACAGATTCACGGGTTGAACATGAAACACCGACATGAACAGCTGGTTCGGATCGAACGGGGTGGTTCCCGCCCGAACGGATAAGTTGAACCTGGTGAGGTTTTCATTGTTTAGCACGTTGTCACACCGTCTCGGTCAAACCCCAACTTTCTAAACTTATCAGATTTTACAAGTTCCAAACGAACAGATCGCCGAACGGATTACCGTCCGATTGGATCACCATCCGATCAAATGATGATCCGAATGGGTGACTTGTGATTTTCAAAACTTAAACATTTTCACAAACCCTCGAAGAATATCAGTTCCAACGAATCGCCATCCGACCGAACGGCCATACGTCCGGATGACCATTGATGTGTGTAAAATGCAACATATAAATTACATAAAATAAGGCATAAAACTAACCCTTTTTAGTATTAATGTTGGAAAAAGTGTGCTTTTGTCTTCCTTTTGTATTTTTAGGCCTAAATGAGCTTAAATGAACAAAAGGAACAAATATGCAGCAAAATCTAACATGAATACAAAGAAAAGGAATAAACGTGGCATGTCTGACCCCTCGACAACATCTCCCCAAGCAAAAACAAGAGATCAGAAGGCTGGCCACGGCCCCGTGCCCAGCGGACACAGGGGCGGGGCCACGTGTCTGCAGAAAAGACAAAGTTATAGAAGCTTCTATTCCCAACATGGGGGCGTGCCCAGCTCAACACGGGCCGTGGTCTTGGCGTTATTTTACTGTCTATATAAAATAAAATATTTACACCATTCATATCTCTACGGTCTATATAGAGATATGTTGGCTACCTGGTCGGGGGTTAAGGGAATGGTTTGGTAAGGTTCTTGCCTTGTTTAGTGTATAGATCCTGCAAGGACCTGGGTCAAGCTTACTAGGACCTGCTTCAATACCCACTGGTATTGGATGGCAGGGGTGCGAATGCCTTGATCCCCTCATATGTAAACTACTATTAATACATTAACCCGGCTACTTGGGATTGTATCCCTGCTGACTCAAACCACTTAGCCGAGGGTAATGTCACCTTCAAAAGAGGGGCCTACCACATTACGCATTAATAACTTAATTAATTATCTTCCAATATTCCAACCCTTTGGGATTGTATCCTTGCTGACTCAAACCACTGGGTTGAGGGTAACGTCATCTTCAAAAGAGGGGCCTACTACTATAACTAAGATAATCTTTTAAAAAGTGCAAAAGTGCGGAAATCATCAAAGGTTACATTAAAGGCGAGTCAGATCCAAGTGATTCATCTTGTCTATCTGTTTTTATTTTATTTTTATTTTTCAGCATTTTAGTTTTTATTTTCATGTTTAAAAACCTTTTCTTAAACTTTTGATTTGATTAGATGTTGAGGATAAACCGGTACTAAAAGCTCTTATGTCCTTGGACGACCTCGGTATCTTACCAACGCTATACTATGCTCACGATGGGTGCACTTGCCCATATGTGTGTTTAGTGTTAGTAGAATATCATGTTTTATAAATTTAAAACTTGACTAAAGTGTTAAAAATGGCTTAAAATATAAACAAAAACATATCATGCTACACACGCATCACCATCCGGCCGGATGACCTGAATTGTAGGAACACTTCTTCATTTTCAAAATGCTACAACAAAAACTTCAAAGTCCACACACAAACACATCCATCCTAAACGGACAACCCTCCGACCGAATGGTCATCCGTCCGGACGGTCATCCGATCGGATCACCATCCGTCTCGAAACTCACCGACATGTTATTTTACGCACTATTCAACGCTCATACTATCGTACTGTGATCAGGCTAATCTCTCAGTGCTCCATTCAATCCAAGATTGTGTTTAGTCGTTAAACACGCTCTGTGACTATACTCGATCCCTTTTTTCTTTTAGCACTTTTGGGTGTTACATATGTTACTTATATCAAATCACAATCGACACGCAACGCAAAAACTTTTATACGCTAACCGATCTTGTATGTTATACGTGTTATTCGATGAATGCTAGTATGTTATGTTTACACAGTGATTGCTGCCTGACACCTTAGCAACGATAGTACTATAGTTTGGACTCAGCACCTGTCGTGGACAGGGGTTGTTAAGGGCTTTTCTTCACATGTCACAGTGGTGATATGTGTTGCGCATTCTACAACTCACAGTCACGTATGTGCGTATTTCATTGTCGATAACTTACCTGCTTCACAACTATACGTGTTACATGTTGGTTATGCGTAAATCGCTTTCGCTACTATTATACTAATAAACTTGTATGCTCACCTTTACACTATGTGTATTGACTTTTATTTTAACGTATGTGACAGGTGTTTAGGATGCTTTTGATTGCTAGCTGTGATGGAATCAAGTTAGGGGAGTCTAGAAACGAACTTAATAAAATCGGAGTTGTCGGAACAATTTAATTTATCTTTGAGATACTTTGTCTGTAATAACTGCTTTATTTTGATATGTTATGGTATGGGACGTAATGTTAAATATCTGGTAATTATAGTTGTTAGGGATTTCTCCTGGACAATCTGTTTCGCTCAGTGTCGCGCCCCGTTGTTTCCGCCATCGGTTTGGGTGTGACAGATTGGTATCAGAGCGATAACTATAGGGAATTAGGCAAGACTCGACCTAGTCCGGGTCGATGTCCTAGAATTGACCTAGTCTATAGTCTAAGTACCAACAGACCGCCTTGTGCGAACCCAGTAGGGGTTCCGCGCGAGCATATTCTTTATACTCTCGATTTCACTTGCTAAACTCACAACTTTGTACGAACATCGCATACTACAGCTTCGTACAAACACTCAGCTTTTCCTAAGGCTGACAACACCCACATTTTTCGAAAACAAATGAGTGATTTGGTCGAGACTAGGTGTGAAAACCGCAAACTCTCGATAGAATCACTCACTCGACACGCTTTATCAACAAAATACGAGAAATTGCGTTGAGTCAGGTGTGAAAACCATACCTCGATGTGATTCTCCCCATCTATCTCATGATTTTGTCACACAAACAAGAATGAAGTTGTTAATTTAGGGGTGAAACCCGCATCTTAATGGCTTATTCCGCTCTATAATTTAGATTTACAAAACTCTCACCAAAGTCTCGATGGGTTCCAATGACTAGGGCCACGTAATGGCCGAAAAGATACGTGCTGATCACCCAAATTGAGGTGAGAGCACAGTCTATTAAGCCAACGCTTGTACTCTAAGTCCTTGAGAATAGTCGAATCACTTTGGGTAGTCAAAGTCTAGCACACCCGAGACACTCTGATTTTCGCTGATTTTACGCCTTGTCACTTTTATGTGTTTCGATTCTGAGGATCGGCACCACTGACTCTGTGAATTATCGCTTTTATGTGAATTTTACATGTTTTATGTGGTTTTCATGAATGTTTCGGCTTTGGTGATTTACCCACTTTTCGCTTATCGCTTCGACCAACACACACAACTTGCTTTATGCATTTATCTCAAAACGCTAACAAATCGCGGACTTTCACGTGTTATGATATTCGCTTACTCGCTATCGCTACTCGAATTCGCAACTCTCGATCGCTTTAAGCAGCTGTGAAAGATAGGTGAATATGTGCAAATATGTAGGAGAATACGCGCAAAATATAGTGGAATATGTGCTTACGTGGATTACGTGCTTCTGTGCTTACGTGCTTACGTGGACTATGTGCTTATGTACCTATGTGATTACCTGCCTATGTGTTAGACGTGTTCATGTGCTTTACGTAAGGTAGCTTTTGGTGATATGCTAGAC